>JANAVB010033020.1:2087005-2144505 GCA_029216955.1 Iris pallida
GACTGGCCACAATGGAAACAAGCAATCCAGGCTGAATTAAATTCCTTAGCGAAAAGAAGCGTGTTTGGACCTGTAGCTCCAACACTACCCAATGTTAAACCAGTTGGTCACAAATGGGTTTTTCTACGGAAGCGTAATGAGAATAATGAGATTGTGCGATACAAGGCTCGCCTTGTGGCGCAAGGCTTCTCACAATGCCCTGGAATTGATTACGAGGAGACGTAGTCTCCCGTAATGGACGTCATAATGTTCTACTACTTAATCAGTTTAGTAGTTTCCGAAAAACTGAATATGCAGCTCATGGATGTGGTCACAGCCTATCTCTACGGGGATCTGGACACAGAGATATACATGAGAGTCCCTGAAGGACTAAACACTACACCCAAAACAGTCATTTCCTAACGACTATAAGCGTTAGTAAATTATTACTAACTTTTTTACCGTTGGTAGTACGGCGTTGGAAATGTTTCTAACAGTAAAATACCGTTAGGAAAATAAATTTCCTAACGGTAAAACCGTTAGAAAATTAAATTTTCTAACGGTAGAAAAATGTTGGAAAATTTACTTTCCTAACGGTAAAAATCCATTGGTGAAAAATGTTGGAAATTTACTTTCCTAACGGTAAAAATCCATTGGTAATTGTAACAGGTACAACCTTGAAATTACTTGGAAATAAATTACAAAAAAATAAAAGGCTTGATTGGCGCTGATCACTTTACTCCGTTGACGATCCGAATTCAAGTACAGAACTCGAACATTATGCTTTGATGATGCTTTCCTCGTAGATATATCTTCATGAAGTATACTTGGAGAGAAGTTTTTGTATTTTTTCAATGGCACATCTACTAGATGTTGCCAGGATGTAGTAGATCCAAGAAAGAAGAAGAATGGTTTCACAAGTGGAATGCTCAAAGCTTGTGGAAATCTCATACATGTGATAAGACATTTACTTGAAGGCCAATGAAATTCTTGTAGAGAGAAGATCATGTTTTAGCTCTTCAATGAGCTATTTATAGCAATCTAACTGTATAAAACACAAATGCTAAATTTTTGCTGGAAGGCTGCTTCCAACGGCAACCGAGTTGCCCGCGGGAAGGTCACTGCCAACGTCTCTTTAGCTCTTCAAGTTCTAGTGGTTATCGGCAAGGGGAGCGTTCACGCATGAAGAGCAGAACGCGTGCCACTGGCTGACTGCATTAGTGATAGACATTGTGTCTAATAATGCAATCTGCCGTCATGACATTGATGAATGGTGGAGTTTTCGTCTAATCTTGTAGTCTGTAATGCCTCACACCCCACAATGCATTACACTGACTCATTGGTTCGAAGATGTATTAATTTGAGTTCGGTTTCATGTGCGGTCTTTACACAGAGTTTTCTGAGGTCGATATTTTGTCTCTTTGCAGACGGATACACAAGTCAACATCGTAGATGAATCAGTCGGTTAATTCATAATAAATGGTATTATATACTCCAAAATGGATGATGGAGTGTATTTGACCACAACGGTCACATAATGCATACTTTTTTTTGGGCTTGGGGGTCGAGATCGTCCCGCTACTTGGGAGTCTCGATAAGCCTCGTTCACGAGATCGGTCCCGCTACTTGGGAGTCTCGCTAAGTCTCGATAAGGAATCACACGAGATCGGTCCCGCTACCTGGGAGTCTCGATAGAAAGATGGAAAGCATGGTCATGATTAAGGAAGGACTTGATAGATCAAGTTGAGTCTTGGATGGTCATTGGACAACTTGCGCGCAAGGGTAAATTCCTCGAACGATCCCGGGGCGCCGGGTTCATGTCGGTGTGAAACCCAGTTTTTGATTTGTAATTTATTATTATTATAATATTATTGCTATTATTATTATTGTGGGTTCAAAATTAATTTCAAATTAATAATTTGGATTTTTGGTTGCTGACCTGATCCGAGCCTGGACCAGTTCGAACCCGAGTTCCCGAAACCCAATCCCGACTCCTGAACCCATTCTCAATTTTCTTTTCTAATATATAAATATATTATGTTGGAATGGAAGAAAAAGAAAAAAAAATAACTAATCTTAAGCTAAACCCACGACTTCGCTCGGTCCCCCCCCCATCCTATTCTTCAGCTACTCCCTACTTTCCCTCTCCTCCTTATTCTCCCACTCATTCCTCATCCTACCTCTCCTTATAAAGGTTTTTTTTTAGGGGCACCTCCACATTTACTAAGGGGCAGCCCTTACTTAGGGGGCAGCCCATTTGGTGGAGATTCTACTAGGGGGCAGCCCAAATTTTACTAGGGGGCAGCCCAACCCCCCAAACTCAAATTTCCTATTCATTTCATCATTTCCTCTCTCTCTCCTCCAAAAGAAAAAGAAGAAAGCTCTCTCCCCCTCTCCCTAAACCCTAGAAAATTCTCCTCCACCACTCTAATCCTAATTCTTCCACCAAATTTCTTTCAAGAACACTCCCACATTCGACGAGATGACACGCAAGTCGAAGAAATCGGATTCTCGGTACGTTCGACAGTTCGGCTTCGTGCAAAGTGTGCCGAAGCGCACACTACAGATGTTGGAACCTCCCCGCGGGACCCAACCATTGAACTACAAACCGGCGTATTTCGACTGAAATTAATATTTTTTTGCGATTGTGAGTCATTGAATTAATATTTGTTTGCGATTCTAAAATTTCGACAAAACTGCTAAAACGGAGGTCCAACATCATTTTTTTGTGATTCTAAATTTCAAAAGGCCGTCAAACTGTGAAACTGTTACTTTCAACCTCCTCGAAGATACGCTCGTTTTGGGACAAACGGGACCTCGTTTCGACCTCCCAGTCAAAAGTTATGGCCCTCCAAAGTTTCAACTGACCATAAAATGCAGGAGAATGACCATTCTCCGTGTAAATTAACACGGAGAATGGCATTCTCCGTGTTTTTAACACGGGAATGGACATTCTCCGTCTTAATTTACACGGAGAATGGTCATTCTAGTGTTAAATGCAGGAGAATGACCATTCTCCGTCTTAATTTACACGGAAAATGGCCATTCTCCGTGCTAAATTACACGGGAATGGCCATTCTCCGTGTAAATTAAGACGGAAAATGGTCATTCTCCTGCATTTTAACACTGGAATGACCATTCTCCGTGTAAATTAAGACGGAGAATGTCCATTCTCCGTGTTAAAAACACGGAGAATGCCATTCTCCGTGTTAATTTACACGGAGAATGGTCATTCTCCTGTATTTTAACACTGGAATGACCATTCTTCGTGTAAATTAAGACGAGAATGTCCATTCTCCGTGTTAAAACACAGGAGAATGACCTTTTATATAACAACAAGTTTCAATTAGGACTGCCAGCACCCTGGCAGTCCTAATTCAATGTAGGACTGCCAGGGGATGGCAGTCCTAATTCACAGAACATTTCATCTAGGACTGCCATACACAGGGCAGTCCTTCACATGTGTTGACTGCCCTGTGTGTGGCAGTCCTAGATGAATTGTTCTGTGATCAAACACAGAACATTTTAGCAAGGACTGCCACACACAGGGCAGTCTAACACATGTGAAGGACTGTCCTGTGTGTGGCAGTCCTAGATGAATTGTTCTATGATCAGATCACAGAATATTTTAGCAAGGACTGCCACACACAGGGCAGTCCAGCACATGTGAAGGACTGTCCTGGGTGTGGCAGTCCTAGAAAACAACACCTGGATAAAAGTAACACACATGTATGACACACATGTATAACACCCAAAACACATGTATAACACCCAGATAAAAGACAATAACACATGGATAAAAGTAAGAAATATATATTGGACTTCATATTTCATAGTTTAATGTATACAAAAGTGGTCCTCTATAACCAAAATGCCAAAATGTATACAAAAGTGGTCCTCCATATAACACATTGATACTCAGTCGATTTCGACGTCACAGTGGTCAGCAGGTAAGTCTCTTGGCTCCTCAAACTTCAACAACTTCTTACAATGGTCGATTTGATGAGCGAAAGGTGTGGTCCAAGCTCTGTATTTGATGAGCGAAAGGTGTGGTCCAAGCTCCTCAAACTTCAACAACTCCTCGGAATATCGCAAGTCCTATAATAGAAGTTAAAAGTCAAAACTAAACAACTACATAAAGCGTATTATTATTTATAGAGGAGTCTGTACTTGGTCACAAGTTGAGACACTTCAAGCGTATCTGTCTGCAACATATAATCCTTAGTTCTCTAAAATTTAGTTATAAATGTATATAGTTGCTACTTGAAAGTAACATCAGTATTTGGATCAATGTTCATATTTGGGTTATATATATATTTATAATATATATATATCTGGACAAGACGTGATACGTTGACCCCTATATTTTTTTACTGTTAAAATATGGTTCTGTATTTACTCTTTATGTGATATGTCTTCATTTCTCCACTAAAGTGAATGGAAAATGATACTCATATTATTATTTATAGAGTTAGCTAGATGTAGGTCCAAAAATCAAACCGCGCCTAATTTAAGTTCAACAGATTAATCAGAATGCGCCTACAAACAAATGGTGCCTACTTCATCAACAAACACAGAACGCGCCTATTTCTGCATCATAGAGGCACATTTCACAAATCGCGCTTAGCTGACGTGGAGTCATCATTACCCGACAAACACGAAGATCGAGAAGGCGCTATCATTCCTATGATGGCGCGGCGCTCGAGGAAGATATGACAGCTGTCTAAACAGATTGCGCCTACATCAAAGAACTAGGCGCTATCAACACTGCGCCTACTTTTTACTATATCAAGCACACTTTGCAGATTGCGCCTACGAAGAAGGTGCAGTTCAAAACAACATCAATTCAGAGCTTACCACGTGTCCCTGAAACAGGCGTACTTTGACTAATTCAACGTCTAACTACCACTCTACATGTCCAACACTGTCCCACTAACTGTACACGACCAAGCGCATTTCAATCAATAATGCCACGTGTCTAAAGCAGTTGGTGCACGTTCGTGATAACGGAGTGAAAACAGGCGCAGTTTGTCATATGTGCTCAAAACAGGCGCACTTCAATCAGGCGCTCTCCAGAATAACTGCCCAAAACAGTTATTTCAGAACTCTATAAATAGAGTTTCGTTTCCATTCAGCAGGGGACGTACACAATCAAGAAAAATCAGAGTTTTTGTCCAAGTGCTGCTGCGTTCTTCGAAATTCAAGTCTTCAAAGTTCACATCGTCCAAGGGATAAAGCGATCGTCATTTCAGATCGGATTCCTATAGTTGTACTTTCCCAGAATTCTTGTAATATTCTTTACAAAGTTTGTGAAATAAATATCATACTTTTGTTTTTGCAAACAAAATGGCGACTCTGCTGGGGACGACCTTTTCTCCGATGAAGAGGTGACAACTCAATGTGACACGGCGTCTATCGGCTCGACGCAGAAGACTTTGGTCGTGAAAGTTGACCAAACGGCCTACGAAGCAATGATTAATGCACAAAGCACTCCTCGCCGCACTACGACTTCCGTCAAGAGCAAGACTCGCTCAGTGTGGGCTCCCAAGAACTCTGCTACTTCTCTAATGAAGAACGCTGCCACTTCCTCGGTACAACCTGCTGTTTCTAAGACACCAGTGTCTATCTCTGGTAATCAGGCGCAGTCTATTCTCTCCTTAGGGAAACAGGCGCAGTCTGCTGTTAAACCATCTTCTGGCACAGTTTATGCCAAAATAGCACAATCTCTGCCTCACAATCAGGCGCAGTCTGTTCTCTCCTTAGGGAAACAGGCGCAGTCTGTTGTTAAACCATCTTTTGGCACAGTTCATGCCAAAACAGCACAATCTCTGCCTCACAAACAGGCGCAGTCTGCCACCAAACCTTCTTCTGGCACAGTTTGTGCCAAATTGGCACAAGTCAAATCTTCTGCTGCTGCCAAGGCTCAATCCAATGTATCTGCTGCCCTGACTAAATAGGCGCAGTCTACTCAGGCGCAGTCTGCTCAGGCGCAGTCTATTCCAGATCACTCCAGAATCCAGAAACCCCAAACTGCTCAGACGCAGTTTGCTGAGGACAGTCCTTTGGCTGTTTCTTCTTCCATTCCATCAAAAGGAAAAGGCCCCTTGGTCTTCTCCCAATCTTCCCAAGCTCAAAACTTGAAAGATAACAGAGGGAAATGCTCTTTAGCTATCCCTTCATCTCAAAACAATGGGAAAGGTCCTCTGGCCTTTTCCAAGTCTTCTTCGATTCTTATCGAGGAGGATCCAACTGATAGTGCCTCTGCACCTATTAGTACGAATATCCTCCTTAACAAGGGTTCTCGTACTAATCAGAGAGGTATTTACCTACTCCCAAGGCAAATATTCAGGAATTGCCTAATTTGCGGATTTCACGATCCGAACAAGGCAAATTACAAGTTTCACAAACTGAGGTTCCCAGGGGCGGTTTAAATGATTTACGGACATATCTTAATAGAAACCCCAATCAAAACCTACCTCTGTAAAACGCAAGCATGCTAAGATCAACTTGCCTCAGTATCAACCTTTTGAGGCAAGGAATCCTGACAACTACGCCAATCAGATGAGTACCTCTCTTTATACTCATGGAATCGAACGTTTACGAAATCGGAATCATGTTCCAAATGTCATCTATGAGTATATCCCTGCTACTTCTTCTCATCCCGTTGTCTCTGATCTTCGGGATCATCTCAGGCAGAAACGTACCACCCCCAGTTCTCCCAAACAATCACAAGTTCATCATTGCAATCATCCTCACGAAGTGGTTATCAAATGTTGTTGCCAAACAACCAAACGTTCTGTCTTCGAGCGTCTGAATTTCTCTTATGTTGATCAAAAGAGTGATGATGAAGAAGAGGTAATGTTTGCCTCCGTCAACATGACTTCCAGAGACTCTGGGGGTAGAAAATGCAAGCATGGAAAGATCCGGAGACCTAGCCAGCACTATCTTGACCGACTTAGAGAATTAGATGATGGTGTTTACCAGCATACTCGATCTCGAAGCCGAGAAACAATCGGTCAAAGGAATCTTCCTTACAGTGATCGGTCTACTTCTCATGATGGGGGTAATTCGGACTTTGCTGTCGACAGTGATGGCTCTGAACAAACTGGTCATCTGTCATGGCACGAGAAGTGACAGCATACGTTACTGAAGAACAAGATACTTCTGGTTCTAACAATCAGAATCAAAGGATTGTTGCACTAGAAGAACAATTGAAGACTATGGCCGAAATGATGGCTAAAATGCATGATGTTATTATGGCTCAGCATACTCCACCAGTCATAACTCCTGAACCATTGATTTCTTCCACTCCTCAGAATCCTGGTATGGGGTATCACCTCCTCCAGTCACCACAGTACCAGTTCAGGTTACTCTTAGCCAAACTGGTGCTGGGGGTGATGCTTACCATGCGGTTCCTCCTCCGGCTATTAATAATCAATCTAGCAATCCTCAATCTTCAGGGAATGCTAATGATGCTGTTGAACAATTGCGGAATCAATTTGAAGCCTATACACAAAGGGAAGGCTTACAACGGTTGAGCATTAAACAACCCTATCCCGCCGAATGGAAGAAAATGCAGTTTCCGCCAAAATACAAATTCCCTACCATTATGCAGTTCGATGGTACTTCATCTCCCAATCAGTATATTAATCATTTTGAATTGATGACTGATCCTCTTTAGCCTAATGATGCCCTTCTTACTCGGGTATTCGTTAGTTGTTTAACTGGCGCTGCTTATGACTGGTACCGAAGTCTACCAGACGGATGTATCACTTCTTTGCTGATTTCAAACAGATGTTCCTTGAACGATTTATGAAGGCGTCAATGACATGACTATGTCAGCCCTATTAAAATTAAACAAAGAATAATGAGCCTGCTGAGCAATTTATCGAGAGGTTCCGTCGCGAAGCTCTCAAAATGCCAATGGGAACCCCATTTGCTGTACAATTGATACTTGCAAGAATAATCTCTTGCCAATTATCAGTATGTGGACAGGGGCAACTCAATTCCAAGACTGGCCTTCTTTCATTATCAATGCTAAGGCAGCAGAACTCAGCGCTGAAAAATTCAAGACATTGGGGGTTCACATGAATCCTGACCAAGGCGATCATAGCTCAAACTCTAACAACAATCGCCAGAATAATAATAGAAAAGGCAAAGATACATCTGTTCCTAAAGAAACTTTGGCCATTGACTTGAGAAGCAAAGAAGCACTGGCTGTCAATGTTGCTCAATCTGCACCTATTCCATCACAACAACCTCAAAGAGCACCACGTCCTAAAGAAGAATACTCTTTCGATGAAGATGACATCATGGGTATCTTTGAATGTCTTACAAAAGCAACAAACTGCAATTACCCGACCCTAAAAGGCCGGAAGAGGTTGGTAAGACTGATCATCCTAAGTATTGTGTTTACCACAGATTTATCGGACATCCTACTCGAGCATGTTATGTGCTTAAAGGAAAAATACAAGAGATGATCAAATCCGGAGCAGTGACTCTCGAACAGGATGAAAAGACGGTGACGGCTAATGTCGTCTCTGTTCAGTTCGGCGAATTTCCACCAATGCATAGAAGATGGTGTAGTTCCCATTCCTCGAACCACTCTCGAGCTTGTAAACCTTCCACCTTTTCGAAATGAAGGACTAGTCCCTTTATCTACTTCTAAAGGGGAAATCATGTGGATTCATCCAGATCTGGTTTCAGATTTTGAATCCTCCACCTCTTCTTCATCTAAACAAAAGAAAAATTCCAAAAGCAAGTTTAAAAGTTGTAATATGGTTTCTCTTGAACCATTAAATGAAGAAGATATCTTATTGGGTACCAGGTCTGGTAAACCCTATTTACGGGAATACCCAGAGAATCAGGAAGCTCCAACCTCATCTTCCACTCCTGACACGCCTCCTGAAATTCAACCCTCTTCATCTTCAACTAATCCAACTCCTCCTCCTGCTAAACCAGCAGTTACTGATAAAGGGAAACAACCAGCTCGTTTCGATAAGCTCTCAAAAAGTCCACTTCTCTCGGACTCGAGAAGCCGTATAACTTTGACATACTGGCTCAACTGGCCAATACTCCTGCCAGATTGTCAATATTCGAGCTCTTGCGCCTCTCTAAGGAAACTCGAGAGACGTTAAGTGAAGCTTTGTTGCAGGCAAAAAATTGTCTTGAAATTCTGAAGAAGCCGGAGAAAGAGCCTCTTTCTTGTCTCCATTGTCATAGCGTGTTGGAATTAATTCCAAATATTACCTTCACGCAAGATGACATGCTCCTGGAAGATAATCGACATGATCGCCCTTTGTATTTCACAGGGTACGTTGATACCATGAAGGTCGATCGTATCCTGATAGATCCAGGCTCTGCACTCAGCATTATGCCTAAAACAATGTTGGATGCTTTGAAAATTCCCGTACGCAGTCTTACTGGCACAATCACTACTATTCTGGTGTTCAATCAAGGAAGAAGTGAACCTCTGGGCAAGATTCGCCTAAAATTCCAAATAGGCAATCTTCGTACAAAGGTAACCTTTTACATCATTGATAACCATGGTTGTTCCTACAATGCTCTTCTAGGAAGACCGTTCCTTCATGAGCATAATATTGTGCCATCAACTCTTCATCAATGTTTCAAGTATGTTGATGACAAAGGAGAAGTCCAAAAAGAAGTTGCTGATCTCTATCCTTTCAAGGGCGTCGAAGCATACTGCAACGATGCTCGCATGTACAAAGACGAGTTCATGAAAGTTGTCTTGGCTTTAGACATTGAAGAAGAGCAGGGAACTGAATCTCAAGACACTCTTGTAATTCCTGTTAAAGGGCGCGTCTCTCAACCCTCTTCTTTTGAACCACTAACCATCTATCTTCCTCCTAACAAAAAGGAACAAGAACCAAAGTCACAGGATACTCTTGTGATTCCTGTCAAAGGGCGCATCTCTAAGCCTTCACATGCTGAACCACTGGTCATTCGACTTCCTGCCAAGAAGATAATTTCTATGACTGACCAAGGAAAAAGGGAGCTCACCTCTTCTGAGCCACTTGTTATCGACCTTCGTCGTAACAAGCCTTCTCTTCCTCCTCGTTCTTCTTCTCCCCCTCTTGTTATCAATTTGACTAAGCCTGCTAAGGCTAAAGGTCCTACTGTAAACACTGTTGTAAATATCAATAAAGATGCATCTCCTTTACAGTATACTGATGTGTTATATCATGCTGAGTGTTATTTAAATATGTTAGATATGTTAAAGCCACTCACAATTGAAGTTGTACAATCCTACCAGACAGATGTATCATTGGAATCAACGGATAGTTCATACTTTATAGTTCCTGCTCGAAAAGCTGACGAAAGACCAATAATCTTTATTAGAGGACCAGAACAAAAGTTTCTTATATTGAAGACTGCAAAAACGATGACACGGGACATTTACAACTCCGTCGTTACAGCACTCAGTCTAAAGAGATCATTCGTAAAATGGGATATGATTTCAAGAGTGGACTCAACTATGGAAGAGGGAGACGAACCCCTATTCATGTTACTAGCAAGAAGAATAAACTCGGCCTTGGTTATGTATTTACATTTCCTGCTATGGCTACAGCTCCTAAAATTATTGAATCCGATGACGATGAACGCACTGTTTCATCTGATACAGTTTCATGGGATTCTGACACTAGCATTGGTTGCGTACATCGTATTGCCATATCCTCCAACATGGTCTCAGTTGAATTTCCAGATATCAACAACGATGCTACTGATGATGACTTCGAAGAAAGCCCTGAAACTGATCCTTGGGTACAAAAGATGGACAATCAGTGGAAGCTTCGGTTTGAAAAACGAGAACCACCTACTGAAGATCAGCTAATCCAAATTGATGTAGGAGAAAACGGTATATCCCGTCCTATATTCATTAGTAAGAATCTTCCCGAAGATGATAAACAGGAGTTGATTCTTCTCATTCGCGAATATATTGATGTCTTTGCTTGGAGCTACGAAGACATGCCAGGTTTAGATCCCAAAATTGCTACGCACAAGCTGAATATATTACCTAATGCGAAACCTGTTAAACAACAACAACGGCGCTTCAAACCTGAAATGATGGATGCAATTGATGAAGAAGTTCGAAAGCTCATCGCTTGTGGCTTTATTCGTGAAGAGCAACATCCAGACTGGGTTGCTAATGTTGTTCCAGTTTTGAAGAAGACTGGGAAAATCAGAGTCTGCATTGATTTTCGGGATCTGAACGACGCTTGTCCAAAGGATGAGTTTCCCCTTCCAATCACTGATGTCATGATTGACAATACCTGTGGGTTCGAGAGGTTATCTTTTATGGATGGATTCTCTGGATATAATCAAATCAAGATGAATCCTGACGATGAAAAGCATACTTCTTTTCGTACTCCTCGAGGAGTTTATTGCTATACTGTGATGCCATTTGGTCTCAAGAACGCCGGTGCAACTTATCAACGAGCCATGAGCACTATCTTTCGAGATCATTTGAGAAAGACTGTTGAATGCTATGTTGATGATATTGCTGTCAAAAGTCGTCTGAAAGAAGATCACATTCAAGACCTGAGAACTATCTTCAATCTCATGCGCCAACATCAACTCAAATGAATCCCACCAAGTCATTCTTGGGTGTCTCTAGTAGTAAATTTCTCGGCTTCGTTATTACCTCTAAAGGTATACACGTAGATCCTGAGAAGATCAAAGCCATTCACGAGATGCGTCCTCCACGCAACCTAAAAGAGCTACGAGGATTTCAAGGTCGACTTGCGTACATCAGGAGATTCATTTCAAATTTATCTGGACGATGCAGACCGTTTACACAACTCATGAAGAAAGGTGTATCTTTCGTTTGGACCGAAGAATGTCAACAAGCATTTGATGACATAAAACAATATCTTATGAGCCCACCAGTCTTGGTGCCACCAATCTCCGGCATACCTTTCTTAATGTATGTCAGAGCAATGGATCACTCATTGGGTGCTTTACTTGCCCAAAAGAACAAAGAAGGACATGAACAGGCTATCTACTATCTCAGTCGTACTATGATCGGTGCCGAACATCGATATAGCATGGTTGAGAAAGAATGTTTAGCCTTAATGTTCGCTGTACAAAAGACAAGACACTATATAATTGGTCAAACAATCCATGTCATCTCCCGAATTAACCCTCTATGGGTACTCATGAAGAAGCCCAGTACTCTCAATTCAAGGCTGGCTACATGGGCTATCTTACTTGCCCAATACGACATGATTTACGTCCCTCAAAAGTCAGTTAAAGGACAAGCCCTTGCCGACTTCTTAGCTGCTCATCCTGTTTCTGAGACTTCTAAACTCTACGACGAGATTCCTGATGAGACGCTTGAAACAAATCTGATCTCGGAAGAATTTCCCACATGGCGTCTATTCTTTGACGGAGCTTCCAGAATTGGACCAAATGGGATTATTATAGCAGGAGTAGGGATTGTGCTCGTTTCGCCAGAAGGACTAACTATTCAACGGGCTTATTCTTTGGATGAACCTTGTTCCAACAATGTTGCAGAGTATAATGCTTTGCTTATCGGCCTTCAACTGGCTAAACAATTAGACATCCAATATCTTGAAGTATACGGTGACTCTAAACTGGTTGTTAACCAGGTTAGAGGAATATATGAAGTTCGTCATCAAGATTTGATTCCGTATCATGAAGCAGCCATTGCTATGGCCATTTCCTTCAAAGCTTTCTATATTGAATACGTTCGTCGGGCTTACAATACCGAAGCAGATGCTCTAGCAAACCTTGCAGCAGTCTTGGCGATTCCTGTCCAAAGACAGCAATTGGTTGTTATTTCCAACAGAGAGTTATTTTGTATTGAAAATAATCACAATATTGAGTTTAGTAATTCTGCTGAGGTCAATATCATCAATGAAGATTAGAGAACTCCTTTCATTGATTTTGCAGTCTATGGAATATTGCCTGAAGATTCCAAAGAGGCCACCAGCATTCGAAGACGATCTCTCCGTTTCTATTATAATCATATAACAAAAACTCTCTACCGACGAACTTATGATGGTCTACTATTACGTTGTCTTGCTGGTAATGAAGCAAAACAAATACTACGTGAAGCTCATGATGGTGTTTGTGGAGCGCATCAACCTGGTCCTAAATTGCAAGATCGTATTCGTCGTATGGGCTATTATTGGCCTTCTATGGTATCCGATGCTATTGAATACGCAAAGAAATGCAGAGCATGTCAGGTTCATGCAGATTTCATTCATCAACCATCAGAATTTCTACATCCTACGGCTGCTTCTTGGCCTTTGAAGCTTGGGGCATGGACATCATAGGCCCAATCAACCCTCCTTCTTCTAAAGGGCACCGGTTTATTCTAGCCATCACAGACTACTTCTCTAAGTGGGCTGAGGCTATACCTCTGGCTGAAGTCAAAACCAGCAGTGTCATCAACTTCATTAAACATCATGTGATATACAGGTTTGGTGTACCACAACGAATCATTCATGATAATGGACCTCAGTTCATTAGTCAAAAGTTCACCCGGTTCTGTGACGATCATCGCATCGACAATGTTGCTTCGACAGCCTATAACCCTGCAGCAAACGGTTTAGCTGAAGCTTTCAATAAAACCATTATCAAACTCCTCAAGAAGTTTGTCTCTACTAACAAACGGAATTGGAGTGAGAAGCTTGGTGAATGTTTATGGGCTTATCGCACTACAGTTCGCAATCCTACCGGCTGTACACCTTTCTCCTTGGTGTATGGTTGTGAAGCAGTTCTGCCACTGGAAATTCAAATCCCGTCTCTGCGGATAGCCATTGCCAATGAACTTACAACGGAGAACAACGATCTACTTCGATTGCAAGAATTGGAGGCACTTGATGAAAAGAGGCTTTTGGCTCAACAGCACATTGAGTTATACCAGGCCCGTATCTCAAAAGCCTTTAATCGTAAAGTTAAAGTACGAACATTTCAAAAAGGTGACTTGGTCCTTACAGTCAGACGTCCTATGACTATGACTCACATGAGTAAGGGCAAGTTCGATGCCAAGTGGGAAGGTCCTTTTGTTGTAAACAAAGTGTTTTCCAATGGTGCCTACCAGTTAGCAGAGATGGATGGCAGAATAGCTATGATGCCTATCAATGGCAAATTTCTTAAGAAATACTATGTATAAATGTGTAAAGATTTCTTGACAGACAATGTAAATAAAATTTCTTTTTATTTTCAAAGAAGATATTACATTACATTAAGGGAGATCACTATCATCCCTATCAAACTTAGGACGAGGGTCAAGCCCCTCCTTCTCACAAGCAAAATCAGCAAAGGAGTCGAAGACATCTTTGCCTGAACTCAACAAGAATTTGAGGAAAGCTATCCTCTTTGCCTCTTCTTCCGCCGTTTTCCCCGGCTCTACCAGAAAGTCGAGGATATCCTGTGAAGGCTTTGGTGCAGAGGAGCCTTCGCCCACCTTCTTTTGATGCGGTAAGACTGAGTTGACGAGAGGCCTGGGTGCAGACGACCCTTCGCCCTTCTCCGTCCCAGCAGAAGGTTCCCCGGTGACGCTCTCGTCTTTCGGCACGATTTCAGTCTCCTTAGACATGTTGTTGGAAGACATCTTTCCTGTTGAAGGCAGTGATAAAATTCTTCATGAGTCCTGTACTATTTATACTAACCTACTGACTCTTCGTGAATCGAGGTGACTGTTCACCCCTTTCGATGAATCTAAAGGTTCATTCATTAAAATCCCCAGCAGACATTTTTGATGAATCATTCATTCTGACGGTTCATTTTCAATCGTTCATCATATCATCATCGCCATTAAAAAAGAATTCACATATTTTCTATTGCAACTTGTTACGTCCCTATTGCCTCTGACTAAGTTGTCTATTGAAATAACAAATATTCGATATTTATATTTTGCCATGTCCACATTACCTCTGAGCAAGATATAAAGAATATAGTTATTTTCTACATCAAGAAAATATATCACGTCCTGTACCGCTGAATATGTTTTCTCGTTCTATTGCTTATCTCCTATAATAGGGTATGTAACAAGTAAATAGAATTATCTGAAATATCATTCCATTCAAAATAAAGTCCATTACAGTTGATCAAAGACAAAAAGACATTACAAAATAAATTATTCAACAGGCCGGGTACTGAGCTCTGCAACACGTCTTTTCAAAGCAGCTATCGTTTCATTTTGAGAGTTCAGAATCCTTTGTCTAATTTGATTCCTTGTTGACTCGAAGTCAAAGGGTTTTAGATTAGCAAAACGAGCATTCAGCTCTTCATGATGAGGCTTGGTATTAAGCTCCTTTTGACGCTTCAGCACAACGAGGTGATTTGCAGTTTCTTTGATTAAGAGAACCTTCTCTTCCCTTTTCTGCTTCGCCAAAGTCAGACGTTCTTGAAGCTTGGCAATTTCTTCGTCAGCTTCTGCTATTTCAGCTTCATTGGTTTCCAGCTTAGAAGATGTTTCTTCAATCTGAGTTTCCATATCAGCAGCAAACTGAGCAAAGGCTGCCAAAAATGCTTCAAGATCTTTTTCCTTCTGTTCAGCTTCCTGGGCCAGAGCTTGACATTCTTTTTCAATCAGTGAATCTATATTCTCAGATGATAGATTCATCATTGCAGTCTTCACCTCTTCAAGCTCATTGAGGATGTGTTCCAGATAAACAGCCTGAGTTTCATCTCCGTGGTCACGAATCCCGTTGATCAAATATTTTACGGATTTCCTGACTTTGGAGAAAGGAATGTTCTCGCTTTCCACCATCGGCTTGAGTGTTAGATAGAATGCGTTTGTATAAGATCTTATAACGATTCTATTTGCCTCAGAAGTGATGGGAGTTTCTGCTATCTCGGTTGGAGTAACTTCAGTTGCGACAGATGGCGTCGTCAAAGCAATAATTTCAGAAGATCTTTCTTTTGGTATCTGGGTTATCTTTATTGAAGGTGCCGTGGTAGAGCTTGTAGCAGGTTTGACTGGTTCTTCTGCGACATATTCTCGTTAGCAAGTTTTATTTTACAAAGTCGACAAAGTTAAAGCTTTACCTAATTGAGGCAATTCAATCTGGACTTGTGATGGCCCAGGTATAGGCATTTCTGTAGAACTCTCTTCTCTGGCAGGAGTCTCCAATGGAGCCATTTTCGAGCTAGTTACACTCCTCATTTGTTCTCCTGAAAGTTAACGTATTGCGTTAATTTTCTAAGAAAGTTATGAAGTTCAGAATAATAAACTAGCAATTTACCAGTATCCATTGTTCGAGCAGGGGTGCCTATCGCAGGAATAGTATATGTCACCATTGCTTGACTACTACCCGCCTCTGAACCGCCTGATAGGTATACATTACCTTCAGCTATTAAAGAAAAGGAATCAATATACTAATAAAACAAGTATCATCATTAATAACCGCCTGATAGGATTCAAGAAATCTAACCTGAATCGGGCATGTGTGGTGTATCCGTTAATACTATTACTTCCCGAGGAAGATGAGCTGGCATTTCTTTTGAGACTTCCTCTGCACGATTACTTCCCGCATCGGAAGTACTAAGTGAAGGCTGGTCTTCTCTGGTAGGAGTCTTCCTAATATTGACATGTGCTTCCTCCAATGGTTCATTGTCAATGCTCTCAACATTCTCTTCATTCAATTTATGAGCGTCAGATGGCTCATTTGTATTTTCAGCTTCCGGATCAGTAACTGTCTCCTTAAGATATTCAGCGCATGCTTGTAATGCATCAATCATTTCGCTATCTGAATATATTGGATCATCGGCATGAGTTTGAAGATGATCTAACGTATCGACCGGAATAGTATTAGATACTGTTTCTGGAAGCGCTTCAGGAAGAATCACCAAAGTTGAAGGCTGACCAATCACAGAAGATGCGTTTACTTCCATAGCCTCTTTGCCAGAATATGTTGGTTCTTCTGTAGTTAATGGTTCTGATCCAGAGATGGGAGTAGGGGAAGACATCATATGCCCAGCAACAGCACTAGCCAGGATGGATGCAGCACGAGACGGACTCAATAATCTTAATTTTCTACTAACTACTTTCTTCAAACACGGCCTTCTTTGAAGAGGCACATCCGGACTTTCTTGGTCAGTAGAAATGCCCAGTTGTTTCTGTAAAGATGTAGGAGTTGTCTCTTCACTCCTTACAGATTCTTCTGCTCGTTGTCTCGATTGTGACCTAGTGGTAACTCCTTCTGGAGATTCTGCGGTGGTCTTCTTTTTCTTTGGATCTGGAGAAGCAACAGGATTATCATTTTTTCTTTTCTTCTTATCCTTCATAGGAGATTTTGTTACTCGGAGAGAAATGTTTAAGGGTTCAATAAACTCCTCAAAGAAGTTCATATCTCTGGAGATTTCAAAAGGTTCGTCAGCAGGTTCTTCGTCATTTGGATCTTTATAAAGAATGCTCGGCTTTCCTTTCTTGGCTCGTTTGTCAGAAGCGAAGCTATGTGCTAAATCAAAAGTCTCCACAAAGGTATTGGCCGAAGTGTAAAACCTTGAATAGGTGAATAACATTCGCGGTCCATGATTTGTATTCTCAGGCATTGAGAAAACGGCCCTCGTATTTTTAGCATTATAATAGCACCAAGCCCTGGCGCCATCAATCAAATATCCTTTCCCTTGTAGGCATGTTGTGGCATTCCCTACATGGAATTGATCATAGCCGAATTGGCGTGCAAAACGGCTAGGCAAATATGGTTCAAGAATACATTCATCTTCAAATCGATGTACGAGGTGTGAAGGTCGAATCGACTTCAACCAATTGAATATAGCTGGATCTGTTGGTAGAGTATTCACTGAATCTAGTATATTAGCTGGCAATAATTCGTAGCCAGCTGGTGGGTCAACACAATAAAAATCCCAGTTATCGCCGCGGTTCAATACTCGCCGGCAATCTATCAAGGAGGTGTGATTCCATCTACACCCTTCATACTTTCTTAAAAAGTTTCCTCCAATAGCTCTTTCGCCAGGGCTCATCAAAACTGGACAGTGGAGTAGAAGCCACCCAAATAAATAAGTATGGGCGACTTCAGTACGTGGAAAGCCATCTTTCTTATTATTTAGCATGCCGTCCACAAAGCAACGCAGACTATGATTAAGTCGGCTTGTCATCGCCGATAAAATATCCATCCGATAACCGAACACTAGGCGGACTGCAGCAAAAAGAACACCTCTATGGAAGCGATCGACTGCACTTGCTCCAGGGACTACATACCTTCGTAGCCAAAAAGCAAGAAAGCCTGCCAGATGGGCTTTCTTAGACATACGTCTGTATCCCATCCTCATGAAACTTTCTATTTTATCTCCTATCTTGAGTGGAGGATAATCTTCATCATTTTTAACTATTATATCTTCTTGGCGAAACCTTGCCATCAACTCATTTATCTCTTCCTCATTGAAACGCTGAAAGGTAAGCGGATCAACAGCTTTCTTCTCACTAATTTGTTTCTCTTCATCATCATGTTTGAGGAAGAGATAAGATATCCATTTAGTAAGATAGCAGGAGCCTGAGCTTTCAAAATAACAACAACAGATGTGATAGTGACATAACAGCTCATCAAAGACTTCTACCATTTCAGCATTTTCAGATTTCAGCCTGTTTAATTCATCTTCAGTGGGAACATACTCCTCATAAGGAAAATTTCCCATAGGCAGCTTGGAGATATGATTCATCTCGTGAAGAGCGAAACCGATTTCTCCTTTTGGGGTCATGAAAGTTCCCGTCCTATAATTGTACCTTTCGATCAGTGAAAGGAATAGGTGTGGATTTGGAGGGAAGCCATGTACTAAAGAATAAACAGCTTCATACAGACTGATATTAAGAAGCTCTTCTTCATAATGTTCTAAAACCCAGTTGGCAATGCAGCTCCATCGTTTATAATCTGGGTTGACTAAACCTTGCATCCTTAAGGTGTTATCAGTATAATACCTACCTTTCCTAGCAAACTCATTTGCAAAAATTGGTATTCTCACTGGTGATAGACGAGATGAATTCTCGGGAGGGATGCAACCTGGTTTCAAACCCCTGAGATGAGTTACGTAAATATCAGATGAACTATAGAAGATATCTCTGTTGTTCACCTTTTTATAACATATTTTGCCCACCCGAGCCTGCTGAACGGGAGTGATATCCCACGCCATTTGGCGGGGATAACTGGCAAATTCATATCTGGAAAGAGGTAAACTCCTAAGCATCTCTGGCAAATATATAGTCTTTTCACCTTTCTTAAAAATCCTCTCTTCCACCCGCTGTTTTGGCTGAGATTCCCTGCCAAAGGCATCTCCAAACAAGAAGAGTGGTTTCTTGTGGATAGCTGCATCCAATGACTGTAAGGGCTGGCCGTTCATCAAACACAGAAGAGTCTCATTATTCTGAGTAGTCAGGATTTCTCTTCGAGACTCTGGTAGTTCATAATGAGGGAACTTAACGTGTGACAAGTCCTCTTTGAATTCAGGTTCAGACATAGTTCCTTGGAAGATCTCGAAGTTGGGATCTTCCCTGATATCAACTGCAAAACAGAAAAGAGCAACATCACAACAAAGTTATCAGATTGCGCCTAGTTGACTGCTGCGCCTAGTTTTCAGCCAACTAAATTAAACTGCGCCTAATTCATGAATCTGGGCAGACTGCGCCTAGTTTTCTGTCAAATAGGGCAGATTATGCCTAGCTTTCATTCAACAACAAACAGCGCCTGTTTTATCAGACAAAGCTATATCCGATAGCGCCTAGCTTTGTTACTAGGCGCGATCGAACAAACAGAGTCTAATTTTCTAGGCGCTATTTGGTGGAATGTTTAAACTTCATAAACATGAAGTTTAGAGAATCACCAAACCCTAAAAAGAGTTGGCGAATACAACTGAGCCCTAAGAAGAGCCAGTGTACGTTCCTATGACCCACCATTAATGGCCGGATGTGCAGTTTCGTGTCGAGAAACACGAATTTGTCCAGGCTCTCGGATTTGAAGAGAACCGCACGATTCAACTATGGGATGCGGCATGGTCTTCTTGGATTTCTTTGAAGATTCAATTGGAGCGGGTTCTTTCCCTTTATCCGAACGTCGAGGCGCCATCGGAGTTGATTTGAAAAGCTCGTCGGAGAAGAAAGAAAATCAGAAAAGAAAACTCGAAAAATTTCACTCTTGAAGACAATAAAGGGTTTACGAAGGATTTTGTGGGCTATTTATAGCTACAACGAAATGCGCCTAAACAGATGGCGCCTATTCAGCCTGAAGATCCGTTCTCGCCTTAAACTGCGCAACTTCTTCAAATATCAAGCGCGGTTTGACTTGGTCATATGGAAATTCAAAGTATTTCGAACTTTTGAAAATTCAAAATTCGAAAACTTTGAAGGGGGTTTTGTAGGTCCAAAAAATCAAACCGCGCCTAATTTAAGTTCAACAGATTAATCAGAATGCGCCTACAAACAAATGGCGCCTACTTCATCAACAAACACAGAACGCGCCTATTTCTGCATCATAGAGGCGCATTTCACAAATCGCGCTTAGCTGACGTGGAGTCATCATTACCCGACAAACACGAAGATCGAGAAGGCGCTATCATTCCTATGATGGTGCGGCGCTCGAGGAAGATATGACAGCTGTCTAAACAGATTGCGCCTACATCAAAGAACTAGGCGCTATCAACAGACTGCGCCTACTTTTTACTATATCAAGCACACTTTGCAGATTGCGCCTACGAAGAAGGCGCAGTTCAAAACAACATCAATTCAGAGCTTACCACGTGTCCCTGAAACAGGCGCACTTTGACTAATTCAACGTCTAACTACCACTCTACATGTCCAACACGTGTCCCACTAACTGTACACGACCAAGCGCATTTCAATCAAATAATGCCACGTGTCTAAAGCAGTTGGTGCACGTTCGTGATAACGGAGTGAAAACAGGCGCAGTTTGTCATATGTGCTCAAAACAGGCGCACTTCAATCAGGCGCTCTCCAGAATAACTGCCCAAAACAGTTATTTCAGAACTCTATAAATAGAGTTTCGTTTCCATTCAGCAGGGGACGTACACAATCAAGAAAAATCAGAGTTTTTGTCCAAGTGCTGCTGCGTTCTTCAGAAATTCAAGTCTTCAAAGTTCACATCGTCCAAGGGATAAAGCGATCGTCATTTCAGATCGGATTCCTATAGTTGTACTTTCCCAGAATTCTTGTAATATTCTTTACAAAGTTTGTGAAATAAATATCATACTTTTGTTTTTGCAAACACTAGAGGATCATGTTAAAAATATTGGTGATAAGTTGGTAAGACAGGCTGCTTAAAAGAAGAAATGACTTGGACACAGAGGACTGCCACAGATGTGGCAGTCCCTCACATACAGAGGACTGCCACAAATGTGGCAGTCCCTCACATATATAGGACTGCCACATCTCTGGCAGTCCTATATATGTGAGGGACTGCCACATTTGTGGCAGTCCTCTGTGTCAAAGTCCAATTTTTCACCCGAAGTAAAGTTCAAGTGTAGTTACCACGAGGGTTTCCGATGCGTCAAAGTGTTCTTCGGACGTTGTGGGAGGAGAGTATCCAGCATTTGATGGTCCGGGTTGTTCCATTTTCTATTTCTTTCTACATTAAACACAAAATTCAACTTTTATATGTAAAATTTAGGTTAAAACTTAAAATATTACACAAAAATAAATTCGACGACTTACAAATAAATGGGAGAAGTGATTGACACTGTATTCTACCAAAAATCTTCAACAATTTTAGGTTGGGGGACAATTTCACCTAGGTTAGGTTAATTATAGGTTTATATGAGGAGGAGAAAAAAAGAGTGGAGGAAGAGAAGTAGTAGAGGAAGAAAGAGAGAGATGAAATAAAATCAAATTGGCTTTTATAGTGATTTTTGGGCTGCCCCCCTAGTAAAAAAAACCAATGGCAAACTTGTAATTTTTTTAAAAAAATTTTGGGTTGTCCCCTAGTAGAAGTGGAGGTGCCCTAAAAAAAACCCTTATAAACTACTCATACCACCAACACACCCCCACACATTCACAACCAGCACCCCAGCACCTTTCTCTTTCTCCAAAAGCAAATCCCCACTCCCATTTAAACAAACCCCTTCACCTAAACACCACCACCATTTCTTCTTTATAAAACACAACTTCCACCACCACCATTTCTCCTTTATAAAACACAACTTCCACCACCACCAGCCCTTTACCTCCCTCTCTCACTATTTTCCTCACCTCCCTCCCTCCAGAGGCTAACCGACCCCTCCCGCTCGGCCTCCGCGCTCCGACCCCCGCTCCGCGCGGCCGCCCACCTCCGGCGCCCCTCCGCCGGACCCCCTGCCCGCCGCTGCCGTCCCTGACCGCCGGCGCCACCCCGTACGGCCCCCGTCAGCTCGGCTCCATCTCGCGGCACTCCGCTGCTGTCGTTCCGTGCCCCGTCGATTTCCGTTTCCGATCTGGTCTGCGGTTGCACAGCCGTACCCCGGCGAGGCGTGTCCCGAGTCCGAGGCAACCCTTCGGATTCCGTCGATTTGGGTAATTTCTGGATAATCACAGTAGTTCGTCCCTCCCAACGTGTCTGTGATGATAAATTGGTCCTCGAATTCTCTTCGGGAATTCGGTTTTCTATTATGTTATGGTTTTCGGGAATTTCGGAACCATTCTTGACATTTTTGTTCTGTAGTTTTAGTTGCTGTTGATTTCGGATTTTTTTCGAGAACTCTTCGGAAAGAGTTCTGATGGTTGGAATTATTTCGGGATTTCCGAACTTTCTTCGGAAACATCCTGGATTTCATTTTGGACGTTTCTGTGGATTGGTTTTTGGATTTCGGAATTTCGGGATTTCCGATTTATTTCGGGTTTTCTAATTAGGCTTCGGGAATGATTTCTGTGATTATATTTTCTATAAAAATGGGTTCTCCCTGGTTTGGGATATTTGTTGGAATTGTTGCCGCATTTTTCCAGTTTTGGGTTGTCCCGAATATAGAGGGAATGCTGCCCAAATTTTTATAAAATTTTATAATATAATTTTAAAATGGTTTTTTTTTTCGAAAAAGAATATTATTTTGGATTTTTTGGGCGACGACCGTATTGGTCAATGGGCCCTGGCTAAGTGCAAACGAAACCGGCTTCGCCCGGACGTTGAGGCATTAGCCTATATGACGATTGGACCAATATCTGAGACTCACTATTAAATTTATTTTAATTATTAGTTTTATTTATAATTAAATTGTAGGAGAGATTTCAGGACTAACCCAGGTCTATTTCTTATTTAAATTCAATAATTTGTAAGGCCATAAGCCCAACTTTTCTATTTTCTTTCTCCGTGGCCTGTAATTATTGTAGCGTAGTTTTTCTTTCATTTTCTGGTTTTGCTGGTTTTTAGCGTAAACGCGTAAAACTAAAATAAATATTATTTTGATATAGAAAAATTAATGAGATTTTTATCATATTTAAATTTACAAGTTTGTAATATTTAAACAAAGATCATGTTTTCTCATTAAACAAGAAATTTAGTTTTTATAAGTATAATTACGAAAAATACAAAGTTTTATCCAATTAAATTGGTAACTACGAGTTTTCCAAAATAAAAAGTTAAATTGATCTTTCCCTCGTAATTAATTACAACGCACCCGATAATCGAGATTTGTTGTGATAGCGTAATCCAAGATTAAAATCTGACTAGGACCTGCTACTAAAGATTGCAACTAGCACACCTAACTTGGTTTCACAATAGTTCTAAGTCAAGTTCTCCAACTGTAGGGTCTCGAAGACGAACCTAGCATCTTCCCGGAACCAACATCGTTTCCAGTCGTAAGCAAAGGCAAGTACATTTTGTGTTAGTTTACAATTATTTAATAATCGTTTTATTGCAAGTTTAAACCACGATGCAACACGGAACTCTCTCTGAGAGCACTGACTGTAACTACTGTAACTACTGTAACTGTTTGGGGACTGGGGGAGTAGTGTAATGAGTATGACCACATCCAAAGTAATAATTTAGAACTGTATTAGCTTACCCCTAATACACACGGGGATAAGCCATATCATTTACTGTACAACCCAAGCCGGTCATATTCATTGCCTATTCACATCACAATGTTTTAACTGCTGGAGAACTGTTTATTTTTAAATTGTTTAAAAGTGCATGATTCTATTATTATTTCAATTGTTAGATTATCATGAATTGTACTTTGCTCCCTCCTGACTGGAGATAACATTTTTAGGAGATTTTGAGGATGCTGAGCTGTTATACAACAGTTATTATGACCCGGTTCTGTACCATGTGGTGTTGCCAGAGTCCCTTTGGAGGACGCAGGACCTGAGGCCGATGAGCCGAACGCTTAGCTAGATTTTTCTGTTTCCAGTTTTGTTGTTTTGAAATTTTGTTATTTGAATTCAGCAATCATTTCAGTTCTTTTGCTTTCCAGTTGTATTATTCAAATGTTAAATAAAGTTTTAAATTTCCGAATATTGAGTTGTGACAAATATTTAGATGTTGTTGTGATTACCTGCAATAGTGGATACAACTTACTGCCGCCGTCTCAACAATGGTGCAGGCTGGGCATGATCCGGTTCGACCCAATTATTTGGAATCGGGTCGTGACATGTTTTTAGTGGTGGCCCATGCAGGTCTATAACAACAACTTAGGAAAACATACCTAGAAACAATTAGAACACTAGAACATTGATTTGTCACAACATAGGTCCGAATTATATACATAAATATTTTTGTTTGATTATAGACTGGTAGGATACCTTGCTTATGTTTGCTTCCTAAACCTTCCAGAGAATGGCCATTGACAAGACCAATCCTGCTGGCGATGAGGTGTCATCTCCGGATCATACCCCATCTCCTCAACCAAGTCCAGGATTTATTCTCTCGCAGCTGATTGACCGTCCCCATAATGCATCCAGTAAAGTTTTCACTACACTGGCGATTCCTACCTCTTCTCAAACTGAGTTGCATTTCCTTGGTGAAGTACCCATTCCTGTTGCTCCACCAGTACCAGCAAACACCTCCCAAATGGTTGTCCTATTTCAAGAAATTCTGGAGTTCCAGAAGGCTCAAGCTGAAGCCCAGTAGAAACAGATGAATATCACGAGAGAAGTCATGAAGAACGTCAATGTTGTAGCCTTAGCTATTTTAAACCAAGTTGGAGCGGAACCTCGTCCTAGGAGGGATACCCCTGAATCTAGAAGATATTTGAGCCCTATCCGGCAGTCATATCGTAAGAAGCTATTGGTTTGTGACTACTGTAAAAGGCTTGGTCACCAAGCCAATATTTGTCGCAAGAGATTGGGGAAATGTTTGGCATGTGGATCTGCTGAACATCGGATAAATGACTGTCTCTTATCTTTCCATCAAACCAGAGCACATATCCCAGCAACATCTGTTAGGCCACAACCTAGGGACTCTCTTCCTATCCAGCAGACCTTGCCTCCTACAATAAGGCATGATGCAGACTCGAGGTTCATAGAAGATGAAGCAGTTGGAGACTGCTCATGCAAGAGCCAGAACCATGAAGAATAGTACATAGGACTGCTGAATAGCATTATCTATTGTTATAAAAAGTTGTAACAGGATGTCCTTAGATCAATCATGAGAGTTTTTGCTGTAATTCTCCACATGAATAAAATTCTTAGTTACACCTTTATGGTAGATGTCTTCCCTGATAGTCTTCCCGGATTACCCCCAGACCGAGAAATAAAGTTCACCATTGACCTAGTCCCCGGCTCTCCCCCTATTTCTAAGGGATGCTACAGAGTCAACCCGAAGGAGTCCAAGAAGATGAAGGACCAGATCAATGAACTGAAGGCTCTGGGATTCATTCGAGACGGAGCTTCACCCCGGGGAGCACCTGTCTTGTTTGTGCCCAAGAAGGACGGAACAGTGCGGATGTGCATCGACTATCGGGCACTGAACAATATCACCATCAAGAACAAGTACCCTCTGCCCTGGATCGATGACCTATTTGATCAATTAAGCGGAGCCAAGGTGTTTTTGAAGATTGATCTTAGATCTGGCTACCATCAGATCAGGGTCAGGAAGGAAGATATTTTCAAGACGGCATTCAACACCAAGTATGGGTAGTTTGAATTCTTGGTCATGCCGTTTGGACTGACGAATGCTCCTGCGGTGTTCATGAACCTTATGAACAAGGTTTTCCATGAATACCTAGATCAAATTGTCTTTGTCTTCATCGATGACATTCTGATCTATTCAAAGACGGAAGAGGAGCACGAAGAGCACCTCAGGAAAGTTCTGGAAACTTTAAGGAAGGAGAAGCTGTATGGTAAGCTTTCCAAATGTGAATTCTTTCTAGACAAGGTAAATTTCCTTGGCCATGTTGTCACAGGAGAAGGAATTTCGGTAGATTCGAAGAAGATAGCCGCTGTTGAGAAGTGGTCTACCCCAAGCTCAGTTGCTGAAATTAGGAGTTTCTTGGGCTTGGCTGGCTACTACCGGAAGTTCGTGAAGGATTTTGCCAGAATTGCTGAGCCGATGACGAAGCTCACTCGGAAGAATGAAGAGTTCATCTGGACGGAAGATTGCCAGGCATCATTTGAGGAGCTGAAGAAGAGGCTTACAACTGTGCCGATACTTGCGCTACCCGCAGGTACCGGCGATTTCTCAATTTATAGTGATGCTTCCGGTAAGGGATTGGGCTGCGTTCTTCAACAACACGGGAAAGTAATTGCTTACGCATCTAGGCAATTACGGACTCATGAGAAGAATTATCCTACACATGATTTGGAGCTTGCAGCGGTGATATTTGCATTGAAGCTATGGAAGCACTACCTTTATGGAGAGAGAGTGGAAATATTTACAGACCACAAAAGTCTTAAATATGTTTTCACTCAGAAGGAGCTGAACATGCGACAGAGACGATGGCTGGAGCTGATGAAGGATTTCGACATCAACCTACAATACCATCCGGGTAAGGCTAATGTTGTTGCAGATGCACTTAGTCGATACCCGATGGCAATGTTCTTGACCAAGGAGCGTCATTTGCTGGAGGACATAGAAAAGTTTGGACTGGAAATTGTACTGCCTGAAGAAGAAATAAAGAAACTGGGAAGAGAAGCCATTGTACCAGGAGCTGATTCATCATTGATGCAATTGCAAGTGCGTTCAAGTCTTATGGACAGAGTCAAGGAAGCACAATTCCAAGACGAGACGTTTTGCAAACTCAGAGATCAAGTGCTGGCAGGAACACTTGAGGGATTCTCAATCGCCAGCGACGGAGCACTGAAGAATGGTACGAGGCTTTGCATACCAACTGGCGAACTGAGGAACGAGCTGATGCAAGAAGCGCACCAGACGCAGTATTCCATACATCCAGGAGCCAACAAAATGTACCGAAATATGCGTACTATAGTGTGGTGGTACGGAATGAAGAAGGACGTATCCAGGTATGTGGCTAGATATTTAATTTGTCAACAAGTAAAAGCTAGCAGACAGAGACCAGCAGGACTATTGCAGCCGCTTGACATCTCGGAGTAGAAATAAGAGCACATAACGATGGATTTTGTGTCGGAACTGCCTCGATCCCAAGGAGGGAAGGATGCCATTTGGGTTATCGTGGACCGACTGACGAAGTCAGCTCACTTTATCCCCTTCTAAGTTGGTTTATCCACCGAGAAGTTGGCGGCACTATACATGCGGCACATCTACCGGATTCATGGAGTTTCGGTAAGTATTGTGTCTGACAGAGATACTAGATTTATCTCTCACTTTTGGAAGAGTTTGTATGATAGTTTGGGAACACAACTGAAGTTCAGCACCGCCTACCATCCCCAGACTGACGGACAATCAGAGAGAACAATCCAGACGCTAGAAGACATGCTGAGATCCTGCGTCTTGGAATTCGGAGGGTCTTGGGAAGACCATTTGCACTTGGTAGAGTTCTCTTACAACAACAGCTACCAAGCTAGCATCGGTATGACACCGTTCGAGGCACTCTATGGACGTCGTTGCCGTACTCCACTTGCATGGGACGACGTAGGAAAAAAAGTACTGCTGGGTCCAGAGATGGTGACTGACGTAGTAGAGAAGGTGAATGTAAGCTCAGGATTGCCCAAGACAAACAGAAGCATTGGATTGATAGTAGTCGTCGACCAGTGGAATTTGAAGAAGGAGATAGCGTTTTTGTGAAGTTTTCTTCTACCAGAGGAACGATCAATTTTGACGGAGCTGGAAAATTGAGGCCAGGTACATCAGGCCATTTCAAGTTTTAAGACGAGTTAGAAAAGTAGCGTACCGGTTAGCTCTACCAGCTAATCTTGAGAGTGTGCACACGTCTTCTACGTATCACAGCTCAGACGCTACATTCCGGATCCGAGTCACATTTTGGATAATTCAGAGCTGAAGATTGGACTCAACCTTTCAGTGCCAGAGAAACCAGTAGCAAGCGTAGTCAGAGGTGAGAAGAAGATCAAAAAATTTGAGCCATCACATAACTCCTATTTCTTATCTTTTCGTTCTAAACTTGACTGATGCTGCTAAGTTAGCCTAGTTTTGCAAGCTATTTCTTTATCAAGCTTGATCATGACAGTATTTTATTAGGTGCACCCACTAATATATTGTCTAATCAGGACCGGTGCATGATGGTCTGATCAACCTCGTGTACTTTGGTTCGCTTTTGTATTTTTCTGCATGGATGATATCATAAATGAAACTTGTCCCTAAACCGTCTCATCCACGACTGCCTTGGAAATTCTTATTGTTGGACCTGAGTTACGGTCGTAGTACCCGTACCTGTTCGATTTGAGTTTACTCCTAACCCTGCCTTTAATTTCGAGGACAAAATTTTCTAAGAAGGGAAGATTGTGAAACCCAGTTTTTGATTTATAATTTATTATTATTATTATAATATTATTGCTATTATTATTATTATATTGTGGGTTCAAAATTAATTTCAAATTAATAATTTGGATTTTTGGTTGCTGACCTGACTCGAGCCTGGACCAGTTCGAACCCGAGTTCCCGAAACCCAATCCCGACTCCTGAACCCATTCTCAATTTCTTTTTCTAATATATAAATATATATATGTTGGAATGGAAGAAAAAAGAAAAAGAAAAAAATAACTAATCCTAAGCTAAACCCACGACTTCGCTCGGTCCCCCCCCATCCTATTCTTCAGCTACTCCCTACTTTCCCTCTCCTCCTTATTCTCCCACTCATTCCTCATCCTACCTCTCCTTATAAACTACTCATACCACCAACACACTCCCACATGTTCACAACCAGCACCTTTCTCTTTCTCCAAAAGCAAATCCCCACTCCCATTTAAACAATCCCCTTCACCTAAACACCACCACCATTTCTTCTTTATAAAACACAACTTCCACCACCACCATTTCTCCTTTATAAAACACAACTTCCACCACCACCAGCCCTTTACCTCCCTCTCTCACTATTTTCCTCACCTTTCTCCCTCCAGAGGCTAACCGACCCCTCCCGCTCGGCCTCCGCGCTCCGACCCCCGCTCCGCGCGGCCACCCACCTCCGGCGCCCCTCCGCCGGACCTTCCGTCGGACCCCCTGCCCGTCGCTGCCGTCCCTGACCGCCGGCGCCATCCCGTACGGCCCCCGTCAGCTCGGCTCCATTTCACGGCACTCCGCTGCTGTCGTTCCGTGTCCCGTCGGTTTCCGTTCCCGATCTGGTCTGCGGTTGCGCAGCCGTACCCCGGCGAGGCGTGTCCCGAGTCCGAGGCAACCCTTCGGATTCCGTCGATTTGGGTAATTTCTGGATAATCACAGTAGTTCGTCCCTTCCTGTCACGACCCGCACCCTGTGTAGGGGCACGAGAAGTGGGTACGTCCAGCCTACGCCGCAGTCTCGGCGGTAGAACGCTGTCCTAGGTTACTATCTAATCAACAACTCACGCAATTATATAATGTACTTGTCAAATCTCAACTCCAAACGGAGGACAAGTATAGATATAATGAAATCTCAATCACAGTATAAGCACGATAAGATAACGCAGAAGTTTATAACTAAAAACTAAATAACAACATTATAAACTACTAAATAACAATATCTCAAACAAACTCAAATACAAACTCGTATCTCAAGTTATTACAATTCAAGTTCTAAAACATGAAAAACTAAACCAAGTCTACTAGCTAGTCTCCCGATCACTCCTGAGTGTCGGGGCCAAAGGTAGCTAAGCCATCTCCTGCTCCAAGGCAAGTAGGGCAAATGTCCTCAGGGCAATCATCTGTAATATTTTTAACAGGTCCAGTCAGGACAGGAACGAGTACAATTCATCAAGAAATCCCAAGTAAATAACAGAGAACTATAAAGCAGTTATAGACAGTTGTATTGATGAAAATGACAGTTTGTACGAGTAATAAAGTAGAGAGCAGTTAAGGTACAAGGAAAGTAAGGTATCTAAACAAGAAGAGAAACCTAGCAAAGAAGACTGTAAAATAAGATCTAGCTGAACTAGAGTAACATAATGAGTTCAGATGGTACAATATAAGTCGAGTGTAATTCCCATGTGAGTCTAATACAAGATGAGTCGAATGTGATTCTAATCATTGTTCTAATATGGTGAATCGAATAAGGTGATACGAATAGTGATTCACATGATGATCTAATAATGATTCGAATAAATTCTCCAAGTGTGTTTTAAAATACTTAGTTAGACATGTAAACGGCTAAGGGTAAATACGACACATCACACACCTGGCCGGATGTGGAATGGCTATCGTTCAAATATTATTCACAGGGGGTGGTTCGAATAGTGGGAATGTTCACATGTCTAATCAAGTATTTCTCCGCCCATCTAATACAAATGAATCCAAAATCCGACACATCAATCGAATACAAGTCCAACTAGCACATGAAGATACGAATAGGTGGTTCGAATAGTGATTCGTATGGTGATTCGAATAATAGAGGTAAGACGAGTAAGTATGTGTGTCGCATACATGGATTCAGAAATAGAAATACGTGTTTGTAACAGAGAATCACATACAGCTAACTAGAACTGAAGTACAGTAATTGAAAAATAAATGAGAGAACTATCAGAGAATGTACTCGCCTGCTACTCTGAAAAGAGTAGTGCAATATCAGATGTCTGCACCAGAGTCACAATGTCCTAAACAGAGAAATATAGGTTATAATATGATTAAGATAAGGAAAATGAAGTCTACGATGCAATCTATATGAATTCTAAGCCAAACTAGGTCAAAGTTAACTCTAAGTCAAACCTGGTCAAATATCTGGGTCAAACTTTTGGTACCTTGTCAACATTGGTCTTAATTAGTCTAGTCTATGGTTTTTGGGACTATTCCCTAAATTCTAGGTCAATAATTAGGTAGAGTGTGGTTGCATGAAGACTACATTTATACTCTAGATTCAACCTATACATTCCAACCACTCTACTCTAGCTTAGAACATAATACCTAACCTTCCCATTACCACATATACATAAAGGTATAAGGTAGCTAGGGTTAAGTTAATAGGAATGAACCAAGAAGACTGGACATGAGATTAAGGCTCAATCCAAGTTATCTGAACTAAGGTGGAGGTATAACCCAAGGTCCCACACCCATGTAGGGGTCTGGTCTGATATCCTAAGGGCTGAATCACACTAATCCTAAACAGGTTAGGACTGATCCCCTATTACCTAAACTCGAGCCTTCAATGCTCTCACACATGTAAACCAAATCAGCACACCCTCAATGTCACTAAACTCCTTGAATCACACAAACCTTTCCAAGCCCTGTACCCTCCTCTAACTCCTAATTTGTAAGCCAACCCTCTACTCTAGTACAACCATTATTATAGCTACAATACTCATTCAAAAAGACACACACACCCAATGTAGGTAAAATTGAACACTACATAAACCTGCAGGGGGGTCAAGAGGGTATGGAACACGACAGAAGTGTGTCAAATGTGTCTCAAAAAATAAGTGAAGTGATAGTGTATTATGTGAACATTGTTCTCAGGAATGTGGACATGATATGTGTACAGCACAAGGCTCGACTGAAACTAATGCAGGCAGATACTCTAATTTACAGGACAGTGCAATGAATGCAGTGAAGATATGTGGGCACTGTTGTGTATAAAGTACAAGGAAGGATGCAAATGAGGGTATCAGGTAAATGCAGGACTAGCTTGAATGTGCAGTACCAATGCAATGAATTAAAAACAGGGCCAATCAAGGCTCGAATGAACAGTAGAGTAATATGGACTGATATAAATCAAAATCTGGTCTGATAAACAGAGGGGAAAAACTGAATTGCATGTCCAAGTGGACTGGTTCCTGTAAACAAGGAGTTTCAATCTACATGGGTTAAATGTTCAGGTTCAAGGTGTACAACAAGTGTGATGTCAAGTGTACAGATAAGTTGGCAGTTGCAGGTCACTTATTAATATACATGGCAGCTCAATTGCAGTGAAAAGAAATAGATGTTTGCAGACATCCAAGTAAATGTTTAGGCAATGTACGCAATGTGTGTTGAAGTGCAATGTAGTATAGTGAGTGAAAGAATGAGTGTGTGAGTATATAGTGATATTTGATTCCCAGGAAAACATGTGACAGTGTAGCAATTACCAGGTTTTCAGTTTAAAACCTACAATGCCAAAATCGAAGCCCATCATCTGCACCACCATGAATCCAAAGCAACTAACTCAGATAATATAGGAATAAATATGAAACCTGGCAAAACCAATTTAGGAAAAACACAAAAAGAAATAGTAAACTGAAACCTACTAACTTAACATGTAATCTGGATACCAATCTTGGGAAGTAATAGAAAATCAAAACCAATCAAAAGTCTCTAAGGACAACCAGAACCCAACCTGGAAATTGAAAGGTATTACAAGAATCCTGATTTCAAATTGCAAAACCAAATAAAATACGGGCTGATACTTGAAGTATCAGACTGGAAATGACACTATACTAATTCAGAAATAAAAAATTATAGTTCGAAACAAGGGGAATACCATGTATCCCAATCATGTCATCACAACCTGATACCCGAGATAATCCATATGAACTAACTGAGATTTACATCTCAAATTTGAACCATGGTATCTCATTAACAATATCAATGAATTAACAGATTCAACAACCCCAAATAAAACTCAGAGCAAAGCTAAAATAAACTCGAATCAAATCGAAGCAAGGCTCAAATCAATTCATTATAAAACCAAATCAAATACTTGAACCACTGAAACCCATTTGTATCAATTTTGAATCCTCAAAACCCACTATCGAGTATCAGGACCCAAATCGCACTCACTGTGCACAGTTCGAGCAACCCGTGCAGCTCGAACCCTGAGTCCGACACGACACGGGGTGGCACGCCACTCGGAGGCAGGCATGTCAGACACGCCCCCAAGCCTCACGCCAAGTGTCGTGTCCCCTAGTGTCACAGACTGTGCACACTGTCCCTCGAGTAGCAGGGCAGCGCACGAGCACTGCACGAGCCCTCGTGCTATGAGTTTCGCTGCTCGCGGACACGACACAGACACCGATGCACTCTCAGTCCTTCATGACCTCACTGAGCACATTAATGGCTACAAAACTGTACAAACACTTTTTGAAAATAATGGTTTAAAATCCATTCAAACATTTCAACAAACACATGAATATATAGACCGATACGTGTCCGATACGGACACGTAACGGACACGAAATCCTACAGTACTTGGGGGACAGCTAGGGTTGACCTAAATGAATGCAACCATGCAAAGAAATTGGGAAATGGAAGGGTTTCAATAGGTTTTACCTATTGAGAGCAAGTCTCAATGAAAAGCCCCAATTTAGAGAATCCCTCTCCCTCAAATTATATGTCCAAAAGAGCTCCACTCCTTGCAAGCAAGCCTTCTTCAATCTCCCCTCCAGATTTAGATCCAAATGCAAGAGGTTGGGATCAATTTGGTGGAGAAATGGAGGAGTTAGACAATTTGGGGAAGAAATTAGGGTTTCCTACAAAGGGATGTTCTAAAAGAGGCAAGTGGTCTTGAAGAGACACTTTATAGGCTAAAGTTAGGTCTTGTTTGGGCTGTTGTGGCTGCCTAAAATGAAGAGCTAGGGTTAGGGTTCTCATATTGGGCCTTGGGCCAAGTTTGCTAGCCCACAAGCTCAAGTCCTTAGCCTTTGGTCCAATGTAAAAATTCTCCTACTCTCTTCATGAAGCATAGCCAACTTAAGTCAACCAAGACCAACTTAAGCTTGATTAGGGTCCCATGCCAAGTCAACTAAGGCACCAAGGTCAAGGTCAAAGTCTAGGACAGTTCCTTAAGTCACAGCTAGTCAAAAGTCAAAATCAATAATCACCAGTGCAATAAATCATGAAATAATTCAAAGATGCCAAATGACCAAAATACCCCTAGGCTAAAAATGATAATTAAATCATCCTAATGACAAGGTTAGGCTCTAGGTCATGCAGTCTCTATGGTTTCACTAGCTGCACACCAAAATCACAAGTCATGACTTAAACCAGTTTTTAAATAGTTTAAAAATAATCAAAAAATCACCAAAAATCATAATGTGATTTAAATACCAGTAAATAATATTTATAAATACAAAATTTTAAAAATACCCTTATTTCAGAAACTGGGTGTTACACTTCCAACGTGTCTGTGATGATAAATTGGTCCTCGAATTCTCTTCGGGAATTCGGTTTTCTATTACGTTATGGTTTCCGGGAATTTCGGAACCATTCTTGACATTTTTGTTCTGTAGTTTTAGTTGCTGTTGATTTTGGGTTTTTTTCGAGAACTCTTCGGAAAGATTTCTGATGGTTGGAATTATTTCGGGATTTCCGAACTTTCTTCGGAAACATCCTGGATTTTATTTTGGACATTTCTGTGGATTGGTTTTTGGATTTCGGAATTTCGGGATTTTCGATTTATTTTAGATTTTCTGATTAGACTTCGGGAATGATTTCTGTGATTATATTTTCTATAAAAATGGGTTCACCTTGGTTTGGGATATTTGTTGGAATTGTTGGCGCATTTTCCCAGTTTTGGGTTGTCCCGAATATAGAGGGAATGCTGCCCAAATTTTTATAAAATTTTATAATATAATTTTAAAATGGTTTTTTTTCGGAAAAGAATATTATTTTGGATTTTTTGGACGACGACCGTATTGGTCAATGGGCCCTGGCTAAGTGCAAACGAAACCGGCTTCGCCCGGACGTTGAGGCATTAGCCTATATGACGATTGGACCAATATCTGAGACTCACTATTAAATTTATTTTAATTATTAGTTTTATTTATAATTAAATTGTAGGAGAGATTTCAGGACTAACCCAGGTCTATTTCTTATTTAAATTCAATAATTTGTAAGGGCATAAGTCCAGCTTTTCTATTTTCTTTCTCTGTGGCCTGTAATTATTGTAGCGTAGTTTTTCTTTCATTTTCTGGTTTTGCTGGTTTTTAGCGTAAACGTGTAAAACTAAAATAAATATTATTTTGATATAGAAAAATTAATGAGATTTTTTTCACATTTAAATTTACAAGTTTGTAATATTTAAACAAAGATCATGTTTTCTCATTAAACAAGAAATTTAGTTTTTATAAGTATAATTACGAAAAATACAAAGTTTTATCCAATTAAATTGGTAACTACGAGTTTTCCAAAATAAAAAGTTAAATTGATCTTTCCCTCGTAATTAATAACAACGCACCCGATAATCGAGATTTGTTGTGATAGCGTAATCCAAGATTAAAATCTGACTAGGACCTGCTACTAGAGATTGCAACTAGCACACCTAGCTTGGTTTTACAATAGTTCTAAGTCAAGTTATCCAACTGTAGGGTCTCGAAGACGAACCTAGCATCTTCCCAGAACCAACATCGTTTCCAGTCGTAAACAAAAGCAAGTACATTTTGTGTTAGTTTACACTTATTTAATAATCGTTTTATTGCAAGTTTAAACCACGATGCAACACGGAACTCTCTCTGAGAGCACTGACTGTAACTACTGGAACTACTGTAACTGTTTGGGGACTGGGGAAGTAGTGTAATGAGTATGACCACATCCAAAGTAATAATTTAGAACTGTATTAGCTTACCCCTTATACACACGGGGATAAGTCATATCATTCACTGTACAACCCAAGCCGGTCATATTCATTGCATATTCACATCACAATGTTTTAACTGCTGGAGAACTGTTTATTTTCAAATTGTTTAAAAGTGCATGATTCTATTATTATTTCAATTGTTAGATTATCATGAATTGTACTTTGCTCCCTCCTGACTGGAGATAATATTTTTAGGGGATTTTGAGGATGCTGAGCTGTTATACAACATTTATTTTGACCCGGTTCTGTACCATGTGGTGTTGCCAGAGTCCCCTTTGGAGGACGCAGGACCTGAGGCCGATGAGCCGAACGCTTAGTTAGATTTTTCTGTTTCCAGTTTTATTGTTTTAAAATTTTGTTATTTGAATTCAGCATTCATTTCAGTTCTTTTGCTTTCCAGTTGTATTATTCAAATGTTAAATAAAGTTTTAAATTCCCGAATATTGAGTTGTGACAAATATTTAGATGTTGTTGTGATTACCTGCAATAGTGGATACAGCTTACTGCCGCCGTCTCAACAACGGTGCAGGCTGGGCATGATCCGGTTCGACCCAATTATTTAGGATCGGGTCGTGACAGTCGGCCTAGGAGGAATTGCAGATATTGTACGGCCTTCATCGATGGTACGACTCGATTGAAGTGAACCGTTAAAATATAGGCTACGGGTCATTCGGTGGGAGCTTGTACCTCGCCACGCGAATGGTCACCATATGCAAAAGATCCAGGATAGCTTGACATTGCTAGTGACCACTCATAAGATGTGTTGGCATAAGAGCGGCTATCCGCGTGTATGCCTTTGGATTGCGTTGAGTACTAGCAGGTTACGAGTTGGGTTAACAAGTAATGTTTATCGCAAGCGCTAACCTTGAATCGGCACGAGTTAGGTGTGCACGGTGGCATCACCATTCTGGAGCCTAAGATTTGGCTATAAAAAGGACACGTGCTTCGGCATGAATGTGGCATTGTTGTATCGAGTTAAGTCAGGAAGGGCCGTAAGGCGAGTTGGTTAAGTCTGATGACCCTTGGGAGGCACGGTCTCGATCTTAGTGCACAAGTCGTCCCAGTGACGTCGTTGGCACGAGAATGGTCTCGAGGCACATAAGAACAAGTGAAAGTCTTGGCACGGCCGAGTCGCATAAGTTCTACTCGGCGAGGCACTGCCTCGAATATATTGAAGTCACGAATAGAGTATAGCACGACCCTGTCGGGACCGAGTTTCAAGAAAGAAACCCGGTCAGACCCATTTGAACGACCTGGTTGGAGTGGACTAGGCTTGAATTGACGGTGGTTAGGTGTGGTTTTTTTTTTTTTTTTTTTTTTTTTGGGGGGGGGATGCAAAGCCAGCTCCGACCTAAAGGATATGGGGGCAAAGCAAGCTCCGATCCGAAGGATTTGTGGGTTTAGTCCTTTCGTTTATCCAGCTCAGCCTAAACTTGACTTGGCCGGTCCCACCGACCTATTCTGCAGCATGATGCATACTTTGGTGTATATCATATAGAGCTATCAAGTGGACCGGACCTCTCAGGACTATGCACTATAGCGAGTCGAACTGGGCCCAAGGGAAAAATCTAAGCATATGACCCATGACACAGTGGGCTTCGGGTCGGGTCGAAACGGGCCGGGCCTCGCGTGTCGGGAGGTAGGGTTGCCATATTTGGAAAGTTAAGGGGCTGTACAAAATTTACCTTAAACTTAAATTAGGTATCATTCAACTGTTTGCATTAGAAGTTAAAACAAGGCAAAGATTATAATGTGTCTTATCCCGGATGAGTTACGGAGGTAATTAACCTATGTGCATTTTCATAAAGGCATATATTAATTGTACAAACATTTTTCATAATGTGCCATTGATTTGTGTAAAATTTGAATCTTATATGTTATGGTTGATATGTCACATGAGGATATATGCATGCGAAAGTTTCACAACTGATATATCTCAATAAGTTTCACAATGCCAAATAATTACATATACCGGATGCGCAACACAGTGTTGTGAAAACAAAAGCTCCTTGTTAGCCCATTACTCGAGTAGAACTCAATAAGCACTAGGACTTTTGGATGGACCTGTCTGGGTTTCTCTGAGGCAAGATATGAGATCTAACACATTCCAATATAGTGGGCCGAACCAGACCGAGCCCAAGATTATTTGGGCCAGAGTCGTGCCGTGCTAGCCAGTCCGGCCCAATTGACATGTCTAATATTATGTAATATTTGAGTTTTTAGCATATCCAACTTTACGATTGATGAACGTGTGGCTACAGCTGTTAACATGTTGTTCTACTTTGGGTGGTCCGATCGTCTCTTAGGACCAGAGACATAGTACTGGAGATTGAGTTGTCCTACTCGGAGCTAATTTTGGTTCCTTGTTATTGACTATAGAAAAAAGATATCAAAAAAATTATAACTAACTGAAAGCTACAAATGCTAAACTGATATCAACCCAAGAAAAAAATATCTCCATTTTTTATGAAGGTGTGGAGCTTGAATTCTGAGTTACGACTCGTGAGCTACTCGAGACATTTCCAGTGAGAACTCAAAATATGGACGTGGTGAATTGCTAGTTCAACTGACAGAAATGAGTTGGGGTGGACCGCAAAAGAGATAGGGACTTAGAAGCCCTTCTGGATTATCCTAACCAGGAGGGTTGTCCAAACTCGATGGCTTGTTAGACTTACCACATGCCCCTAGCCTGCAACCATCTAAGCTGACCTCTGACCCTGCCTATTTTTTTTTTTTTTTTGCGATACCTGGCATAACGCACGAGACTTTGTGCATACTGTGCATACCATTTGAATTTACTGTCCGCAATTTTTACACAAATACATCCGTCTCTCCCGTGGTTCAATTCCGAAACCGTCCGCCTACCCAAGAAGATGTCTAAGTTCCCTCTCTTGCATAGGCCTCCCTGAGGCTTGCCTTGGTCTTGACTGGTCAAGACGAGAATCGGCACACGCTTCAATTTGGTAAACGCGCTACGGAAGCGCCCATTTGCGACTCTACCAGATCCCTACGTTCTACAGCATGTGTCTCCCAATCTAGAAACATGCTGGGTCCAAATTGGAACCTTCAGTAGCTAGAAAGGAAGGAGAGGACTATATAAAAAAAATAATAATAATGTCAATATCTATTTCGTCGAAACGAAAATGATACTTCACCACGAACTTTCTCTCACGGCCAATACAAATCAACATTTAGAAAATAGTCCCATATTTTATATTTTGTATTTTGTATATTATTTTTAAAAACCAGTAAATGACCTATGAACCGAGTCTTTTAAAACGGCTCCACGTTCAACCATGACCTCTGCCTACATGTACATATATATATATGCATCCAAGCCATGTCCCAAAAAAAAAAACGTAGCTCTCTCAATTCACCCATGGACTCCTTCAAGAAAATGGCTCTCTCCCTTCTCTCACTCTCTCTTCTCCTCTACAATGTTTCTGCTGCTGCAGCTGCGGCTGAACCTCTCCGGCACCACTCGTGCTCGGCGACGGGCGGCAACTACACCACAACCGGTCCCTTCGCTGCCAACTTGAACCGGCTAATGCTCCTGCTCTCCAAGAAGGCCCCACCGATCGGCTTCGGGCTCGGCTCGGTCGGCCAGGCCGGCCCCGGCAGAGCGCACGGGCTCGCCCTCTGCCGCGGCGACGCGAGGAGCTCCTCGTGCAGAGCCTGCATTCGTGCCGCGAGCTCGGAGATCCGACGGCTGTGCCCTCTCAGGAAAGACGCCGTCGTCTGGCTCGAAGGCTGCCTCCTGCGCTACTCCGACGCCGAGTTCTTCGGCGAGGTGGACGACAAGCACGGGTTCTTCAGTGAGTCGACGCCATCGGCTTCGTCGTCGACCGCCGCCGCAGCAGAGTTCGACTCGAGGATTACGGAGATGATGAGCTGGCTGCGGGCGAAGGCGTATCTTTCTCCGCTGCTATTCGCGACTCGCGTGACGGGTTTCTGGCGGTCGTCGAAGGAGAAGATGTATGGGTTGGCGCAGTGCAGCAGGGACCTCTCGGGAGGAGACTGCAACAAGTGTTTGGAGAAGGCCATTGCTGTGCTGGGGAGAGGAGGAGGAGGGAGGGTTGTAGGTGGGAGCTGTTATGTGAGATATGAGTTGCACCCTTTCTTTCATGATGCATAGGAAGCTAAATTAGATTTTCTAGATGCATGCACATTCTGTAAGATTTTGATCTTTCTTTGATTGATTTGTGAGTTTTTTTTTTTAATTTTTATTCATGTGTATAAATATAATAGTTGACATATCTCCAATAATAACAAATTTTCTATAACCATGTAGTTGATAATTACAATATAGTTGACAAATTTTCTAACAAACTTTCTGTAACCAGATAATTACACTATAGTTGACAATTGACAATTTTTCTATAGTTGAAATATTTCAAATCTCTTGGTTGTCGTCTAACACCCACCCACAAGCTGAAAGTGGAAACAAAGGGAACACGAAGCTTGGAACGAAGGGAGCAAAAACGCGTGTGAGGCCGTCGACCTTTGGTAAAGAGATCGACAACTTGTTCATCTCCAGGAATATGTCCGATTGTACGTAAAGGTGCCAGAAGTCAACTTTTTCCTATGAAGTGGCACATCAGTTTCGATGTGTCTCGTGCGAGCATTGAGGACATGATTATATGTCATATACACATCACTCACATTATCACAAAGAATTACAGGAGCACGTGGAAGTCAAAGACTAATACAACTGAACAAACGAAGAAGTCACAGAAGCTCAGCCCCTACAGTGGCAACAACTCTGCTTCAGAGCCATAACGGGACCCAGTTGCTTACTTTTTAGCACCCCATGCAATAAGATATGGTCCATGAAAGATGCAGTACCCAGTGTAGAGCGACGATCATCGAATTGTCTGCCCAATCGGTATCACAAAAGCCTTGTAGATGAATATATATTAGCAAAGTAAGAAAAAATGAAGGCCATACTTAAGAGTGACATTAACATAACAAATAATTCATTTCACGTCCCAATCTTGGAGCTAAGATCGCTAAGTTGTCCCTGATCGTGATCTCGTACAAGTCTAATTTGTGTTGATATAAGACACGAACTTTGCACAGTAGCAAAATAGACTGAATAAATAATGAAGCAGTGAAACTTTAATGCAGAAAATCAAATAACAACAATGAGACAAGAAACAATATATCTTTCTTTTATTCATACTTGCAATGCACAAAATTACAAAGAGGGGCTCTCATTGGCCAACTCAAGATGCCAACTTGGTTTACAACTTTTGAAACTGAAAAGAAATATAATAACTTTATTCCATACTTTATCTCTTTATACAATAAAATCACGATGCGCCTTATATAATCTTCGACTTCCAAAGCAAGGGCGGAGCCAGGAATTTTTTTTTTTTTGGGTTGTGGGGGGGGGGGGGGGGGGGGGGGGGTGCCTGGGAAAAAAAAAATACAAAACCAACGCAGCTACTACATCAGGATTCAAACCAAGGACCATTCTTATTAAGGCATATTCACTAAACCACCTAAGCTATGGCTTTAATATGACATATACTGGTAGCTTCTACTACTTATTTAAGCCCGGGCTACAGCCCGTGACAGTCCACCTTACGCTCCGCCCCTGTTCCAAAGGATAAGAGTCTTCTGTCGTCTCAACAAGTCCAATAGAATATCCAACACCCGTGGAGGTGGGGATCAATACACTGAAAAATGTACATGTGAGCGGCCAAAACTACACTCAACTGAAAATAGTCACTAAGTAATCATGTGAGAAATATTTTTTTAACAATAGTATTTATATCTTTTACCTACTTCAATTTCATGTCAATACTAATCAAGAGTTAGATTTTATTTTGAAAACTTAAACAAAAGCTATACTTTCTGCTTTCTTTCATCCAAACAATATAGACTATTTCATGCATATGGATTAATTTCTACTTTTACAAAATGCAGCATGATTCTTTAATCATGTTCATTCTGAGAGACATGGTAGCAATATTTTACTTAAATCAAATTATTTTTTTATTAACATGATAGCAATATTTTACTTGATACAATTATGTCTTAATCATAACAAGAACATATATAAAGCAACAGAACGTACAAGCCTAACTATATGTCCGTCCAATACAATGATTCTTATCCACGATCAACTATCCATTCCTGCAACAAACAAAATTTAGAACAATTTGCAAATGTATAGTTTTATGTCTGCCTCTACATCAAATTGTTGGACTTGCAATAATGTTATCCCTAGCATGCGACATAATGGTCCATGAATGACCTTTTTATAATTAGAAGTTGGGACGTACAAATCCATCTCTCTAATTGACATGGCACCTTTCTGGTCGCAAGAAAGTACAAGCCTCCTGGTGTCCATTCTCTCCTAGGCCGATCGATACGATTTCGGTATCCCGACAATCGATCGAGAGATTATATTTTGTGCACAAGTTGTCCAAAATCAATACATGATATTCAACTTCTATCAAATAAAAAATATGATGCAGTAGCTAAATAACAAGTAAACATTCATTTCTTTCTTGCAAACCATAGAGACGTCGCCATATTCTTCCACTTCGGAAGCTAAAATTTTAAATTTTAAAATTCATATTTCTCACCTAATATGTATGCAGTAATAACGTTGACATCCAAAGAATGTGTCAAACATACATATATCAAAGCTTTTTTTTAGAAACATAACATTTAATGTCACCTCCAAATCTCTCTTTCTCTAATGGAAGTCAAATTATATTTTGCACCATGGTTTCTACCATCTCGCTCAAAGGGTCAATTATAGGACAACCATTGTCATTAACGTTTGTATTTTCTTCTTGTTTTGCATATTCAACAAAAGATTACCATAAATATAAGATAAAAATATACATTTCTATTCCTACTAGACCTTATTCCATATACATATGAGTTTTACTAGTCCTTTCATCTAGATTTACTATGAAAGAAACAAGGGAATATTATTGGGAAGCGAGAATTATGGACTAATCAGAATTAAAATGGTTAAGAGTAATATTCTTGAATTAAAGGTAGTATTGAAATTTTGCTATAACTTTGGAGGGAAAAGATTTAATATACAGATGTCACCAATGACTTCTGCTTTAGACAATTAATTAGATCAAGTGATTACGTTTTATTTCTTTTATGACATCATTTTCTCATCCTAAAAGGCTTTAGAAAATAAAAGTACAGACAAAAGCTATAAGTTGTTTACAAATTAGTAGCAAAACAAGAATGGTTACATGAAATGATGAAAAAAAAGGAAATAACTAGCTTGAGTAACTATTAGCAACAATTGTGATAGTCATCTGCACAAAAAAGTTTGTAAGATATTTAGTTTTAAATTACTGTATAAAATATTTGTACAACATTAGTTTATGAACAAAACTAGAAGTTGAAGGCACTAAAGTGCAAATTAGCTCAAACTTGGTTGACCTAAGTATGATAATGTCCTAACAACTGTGTTTTTTGCATGGTCATTCCACCTGCAATAGTTCGTTTGTAGCTAGTAGCTGCCAGCTTGAACCTCAATTTGCAGTAAAAGTATATGTAACTTGCAGCCCATTTCCTTCCATATCCTCTCTTAAATAATGCTATCAAATTTTCCTTGTGGATGCAATACCAGCATTTGTTATATTCCTTATTTCTCACATTCTTTTACACTTGGCTTAATTGCTAATTGCTACCCTCAACTATCACACTTTTTCAAGTTGATACCCTAAACTTTTTTTCGTAACAGATTGATACCTCAACTATTTTTTTTTTCAACTTAATACCTAACATTTTAAAAAATCCCAAAATGCCCTTATCCCTTCCCTCCCTCCACCCCCTCCCCCACTCCAGCCACCCCCCCCCCCCCCCCCCCCCCCCACCCTCCTCGCTTCCGGCCAACCCCTGCCCCGCCTCCCGCCCCGCCTCCCGCACCGCACCCCCCTTTCCAGCCCCCCCTCCTCCCGCTGCCGAGCCCTAGGGGAGAGGCGGGAGCGGGCGGACGGCCAGAGCGAGAGGAGGGGGGGGGGGGAGGGGGTGGCCTGAAGCGAGCAGGGGGGAGGGTGGGGGGGGGGGGGAGCTGCGGCCGGAGCAAGCAGAGGGGGGCGCGAAGCTAGCAGGGGGGAGGGGGGTTAGGGATAGGGGCATTTTTGTCCAAAATAATATCCGGGTATCAAGTTGTTACGAAAAAAAGTTTAGGGTACCAAGTTGAAAAACGGTAATAGTTGAGGGTATCAAGTAGCAATTAAGCCTTTACACTTTTCTGTGTGTTTGACCAACCATCAGTATAGATTAGGAAAAAAAAAAAAACCCTCACTAACCAGAGAAAAATTACCAGGAAGATGCAGAGAAGTCAATCTGATCCGGTTTCATACCAGTCAGAGGTTGACACAATAAAAAACAAGTGAGTCAACCAATCTACTCATCTAAAAAAAAAAAAACTAATCTAACTGATTTTTTTGTGTGCTAATACTTAGACTGGTTCCCATTGAAAAATAAGACCCATTATTTTTTTTTTCATGGTAGTCTAGTTATTTTATTTTTCGTAAGACATTTCAATATATATATATATATATATATATATATATATATATATATATATATATATATATATTCTACTATATAATAGGAAAACTTAGATGGTGAAACTTTTAAATTCCGAAAATACTCTTACATACTTATACTAATTAAAAATAGTTCATTAATTTTAATAAGGACAACTTAGTAATTAGGAAGACTACCCTTTGATCTTCCTAAAGAGTTTTCTAAACTAATTAAGAAATATTAAAATACGTGCAAGGCACATGCACATATGCTAGTATATATAATAGGAAAAACTTGGATGGTGAAAATTTTGAATTCCGAAAATACCCTTGTATGTCTATACTAATTAAAAATTGTTCATTAATTTTAATAAAGTCAACTTAATAATTAGGAAGACTATCCTTTGGTCTTCCTAAAGAGTCTTCCTAAGTTAATTAAAAAAATGTTAAAATGTGTGCAAGGCACGTGCACATATGCTAGTATATATAGAGCGGATCAAAAGCCCTCCTTAGAAAACCCCCTAAAAATCCCCTCACTCTCAGCCGTCCATTTAATGTTAATATTAATGTTGATATTAATGTTAATGTTAATATTAATGTTAATATTAATGTTAATATTTATTTTTATTTTTATTTTTATATTAATGTTAATGTTAATATTAATGTTAATGTTAATGTTAATGCTAATGTTAATATTAATTTTAATGTTAAGTTTAATGTTAATTTTAGTATTTAATGTTAATATTAACATTATTATTAACATTAACATTAATATTAACATTAAATGGACGGCTGAGAGTGAGGGGATTTTTAGGAAGTTTTCTAAGGGGGGCTTTTGATCCGCTTCCATATATATATATATATATATATATATATATATATATATATATATATATATATATATATATATATATATATATAGCAAATGACCTCTAGCCTAGTGGTTAGAGAGATGCATGCGGCCCAAGTGGTCAGGAGTTCGAGTCCCAGTGGAGGCGAGTTCGCCACAATTACCCATTTCTTCATATATATATATATATATATATATATATATATATATATATATATATATATATATATATATAGAGGAAGCGGATCAAAAGCCCCCCTTAGAAAGCCCCCCAAAAACCCTCCTCACTATAATCCGTAATTTAATGTTAATATTAATGTTAATGTTAATATTAATGTTTATATTAACATTAAATACTAAAATTAACATTAAACTTAACATTAAAATTAATATTAACATTAACATTAATATTAACAATAAAATTAACATAATATAAAAAAATTTAAAAAAAAATTAATATTAACATTAAAATTAATATTAACATTAATATTAACATTAACATTAATATTAACATTAAATTACGAATTACAGTGAGGGGGGTTTTTGGGGGGCTTTCTAAGGGGGGCTTTTGATCCGCTCACACACATATATATATATATATATATATATATATATATATATATATATTATATATATATATATATATATATATATATATGAGTAAGGATCTCTAGCTCAAGTGGTTAGAATAAGGCATATGGCCCCAGAGGTTATATGTTCGAGCAACGAAAAAAAACACATTTAATTTCATGTGGAGGAACTAATGTGAGGACAGCCGGAATGCAAGACGGATGCGGTGCAGTGCCCTTCAAGCTGAATTTGTAGGCCTTCGGGTCAGGAGTCTGTAACACAAGGACCACTTCCACTATATTTTTTTGTACAACAAAATTGCTAAGGGAGAGCCCCTCAAAAATATGTCGATTTTGTTCCCTCCACACATGCCAGACTACCGCCTCAAAGATTATTCTGAGACGCCGATATAGGGGTGAGCATATGAAATTCGAACCGAACCAAAATACGACAAACGGTTCGGTTTTCGGTTCAAAAATTTGGAATAATGGTTCGCTTTTCGATTTTTGATTCGAATAACCGAACCGAACCAAAACTGATTTACATTTAGTAATTTATCAAACTACCCTCAATATATATATACTAATATTTTTTAACCCCTAACTGAGCGCACTCTCTCTCTCTCTCTACCTCAATTTATTATATACTAATATTTTTCACTATATGTAATATAATAATTCATATATACAATAATGCTGTTATTTTTTTTAAAAATTGTTATTTAAATAGGCACATTTTGCTAAAAAATTTAAGGTTCGGCACATTGGCCCATGAAATTGAACCGACCGAAAATTGAACCGAATTAATTTGGTTCAGCTTTGTTCGATTTTTACAAAAATGGTTCGATTTTTGGTTTTGAGAAATACGATTTACGGTTATTTCGATTTTCATATATTTAGTTCGGTTTGAACCGAATTGAACCGTTGCTCCCCCCTACGTCGATAAGCTCTAGCTCCATTACTTTTCTGAGCTTTAACATCATTTAAAACAGAATGACAAATGTCTCTCGTGCAGGGTAGGAAGGCTAATTTATTCCTCTGGACAGTCACTACTAAAATATCATCTAATAGCGACGTAATTTAGCAACGACAAGAAATGACGTCGCTAGTTTGTAATTTAGCGACAGCATTATAAACACGTCGCAAAACGTCGCTGCCTAGCGACGTTCCGCGACAGGAGTTTACTACGTCGCTGAATAGCGACGTTCAGCGACAGATTATTAGCATATGTCGCTATTTTTGCGACGTTTAGCGACTGCAACACGTGACGTCGCTAAGTTTTTTTTACTTACGGCACACCGTTTCCTTCTTTCCCCCTCACTCTCACTCGAAAATACTCGAAAATTCTAATTTCCCCCCACCCCCCCGGTGACTTCCCTCCCCCTCTGTCAGTGCCCTCCCACCCCCGGCGACCCCCTCCCCTCGGCGACTCCCTCCCCCTCCGGCGAGCTCCTCCTCCTCGAGATCCTCCTCCTCGAGCTCCTCCTCCCCCAATCCAAGCCCCTCCTCATCTTCCTCAGGTAAACCCTAACCTAACTCCTCTCCTTCCTCCTCCTCCTCTCCCACGGACACACACACACACGACACACACACGGACACACACACACGGACACACATCGTGTCCCCAAAGACTCGTGCCCATTGGATTCGTGTCCCCAAAGACTCGTGTCCATTGGATTCGTGTCCCCAAAGACTCGTGCCCATTGGATTCGTGTCCAGTTTTGGATGTGTTGAGTTTGGTTTGTTTTTGGACACATTGTGTCGAGTATTTGGACACGAGTTTGGTTGGGAGACAGGTACACAGACAACTTGTATATCACACTTGACACTATACACTCTCTATCTCTCTAGTATATAAATGCATAAATTGTTGAATGTATATATTGTGTCCCTTGGTTATAGCCTAGTATATGTAAATATCTTAACCTATATATGTATGCCTATTATATATATATATATATATTATATATATATATATATATACACTACACCAAAAAAGGCATTTAGGAACAGTTTTATATGTTTCTAATAATTTTAGGAACATATCATAACCGTTCCTAAAAGTGATTGCAATATTTGGAACAGTTATAAAGCGTTCCTATATTTAGTTTGGAATATTTATGAGGCGTTCCAAAATTAGATGTTGGAACATATATAATGTGTTTCTAAATTATTTTGGAACATCTTTAAATGTTTCTAGATGGCATTTTGAAACGCTTAAGCCCGTTCTAAATATAATTTGCAACACTTCTGCATTATTCTTATGGCTATGTTTGCAACACTTTATTAATGTTCCTGTTTATTTTTTAATTTTATTTTTGCATTCCAATTTTCAGTTTGAACCACAATTATATCTAATGATTTATAAACTGAACATTGAAATACATAATAAGTGGTGCTACAATCATATTTTTGAAGATATCACATTAAATGATGATATCAGGAATATAGGCACATCATACTATACTTTCATCCATTACCTTTTTTACTATTCTAAATCAAGTTAAGCTAAAGACACAAGAAATAATAGCTTAAACACAACAGTAAATAAGAGAACATTTGAGCAAATTATTAACACATTAAAACCTCTCTTCCAAAGATCCACAATTTTACTCTTTTAAAAGATAGAACACTTTAGTAGATTATTTCAAACAGACACCAGTCAAAACTTTCCTTCCAACGGACATATAAACATTGCTACAAGAGAAAGAGCAGCTAATGCTTTTCACAAGTCAAAATATTCACCAGAAAATTGAAATAGTTCAAAATTATTGAGATGTACAAATATGATAACATTCATATCTAGTTCCTAGTATTCAAAATAAACCTAAGGAAATTTAAAATCAAGCACCATTAAACTCCCTCCTAGATGAACTGATGGATGACCCAACTTCTGTAGTACACCTGCTTTGATCTCTCACATATGAAATGTACGACAAAAGATCTTCTGATATCTTAAAGCTTATGTCAAAGTCTTGCCACCATCAACCGATATATCTACTGTCTTTATATCGCATCCACTACCAGAGTGCATATTCATTAATAAAATCTGCAATCCATCAAGATATGGAAGTTACTATCTCACTTTTGCATAATAGAAAAAAAAAGATTAGAGAAGATCTTAAAAACCTTTCCATGTTTAGCAACATCCACATCCTCCTGGAACATATTGCACACTGTCAGTACACAAACTTTATAGGCAGTTTTATTTTCTAACTACATGATTCTCTATTGGATAAGATATTATGAATGAAATAAAAAAGAAAATTAAATGGTTGTATTATCATTGTTTAGATGCAGTATATACAGTACAAAGGTGAAAATTTAAGACATTTATAAAAAAAATAGAAGGATGTGACTATGCATTTGATAATTTGATGGTGGAGATAAACTAGTCACATGTAAATCTATATCAAACATGTTGATAATGTGCTAAACTTAAAGGAAGAGTGAGATATAATGCATAGACAATTGTATCCATATTTAAGTACTCAAATAATCTGGTATGCAGTAAGAAATATATGTATATGTATGCAGGCATGTGTTTGTGTGTGTTTGTGCATGTCTGCACTCTACTGGTAGCAAATTCTAGTTTAAGCAACACAAAGGAGACCACCTTCCAGTGTCATGAAACTCCATCAACTCGATACAATACGCGATACACATCACCATGACACAACTTGAGGTGACAAACTGATTAAAAATTATATCATGGTACTTTAGTTCATTTAGTATACAAGAAATCATATGATCCAACTGAATGTGGTAGGTTCACAAATATATTTACACTATTATAAAAAACTTTTGAAATCTAATGTAATTCAGGTTTAATAACACAAATAAATTTGTATAGAAAATATCTAGATTGTTGTGTGGGTACCTCTCTTTGATGGTTTCATCTCCTTCCAGCAAGTCAAGCATATTGAATGTCAAAAAGCGAGTCGGCACTATACAACAGACTAAGTTTAAACCTGCTATCTAGATTGTTCCTAAATGTCCATTTTGGTGGTGGACCCAACTTCCGTACTACTACTTGGACTCTGTCTCACCAAAAATTAGTTCCTCGAAATGATCCCAAAACTATAATCCAACCGAATAATGAGATTTGAATAATGACAACTAGCAACACCTGCATGCAACATTAAGAAACAAGTTAATATCAAGAATCACTAATAAATTGCATAATTAGTAAAATGGGTCGTAATTAGCTTGTTATTTTCAAATAAATTGCATAAAGAACATCTTGGACAACCCAGAAGATGAAATGGCAAACTGATAAAGCCAATCAAGGAAGTATTGACAAAAGCACTTATGTGTCAGACACAGTTCTGGAGTTAAATGCCTTGTTGACGTAGTTGGTCTAATTGACATATGAGAGTAGAGCCCATATATCACCTGCCAGGTATTACTGTTGGCAGAAGTGGGCTTCTTAAGAATTTCAAAATTAAGATTTTTTTTTTGCATAATGTGTTTAAGGTTAGAGAAAAAGTTACGATACCCTTCAAGAACTAGAAGAACAAAATTGCAAGCAAAACCAATGGGAAAACTTGACCAAAGAACCACGATAGAGCAAACTTGTGTCCAAATGTAAAGAAGCTTAAGAATGCTAATAATTCCATATCATGTAATCTTTAGCTTTGCAGCCAATAAAATTAAATTGGTCCAACGGTTGGTTAGGAAGAAACCTTATGGGCCAAAATAGTTAAAACTAATGCTACGGATGAGTTGGAAGTTTGGTGCACACGTCCTACCTCCAAGGCCTTCCTATGAAGTGTTCAAAATATGGTAGGAATGGAAATGGTGGTCCAATTAATGATAATGAGGAATGACCGCAAAAGATGTCATTTGGTGTTCCATCAGTAATTATATATAGCAACGCATTGAGAGAGCTTAACTAGTAAGAACATATATGGTTTAGATAATGGAACACATACAATCAAGGAGAGACTGAAGTTGTTGTAATTGCTACCAGTGTCTAGTCTTTTTTTGTTGTCATAAGTTTTCTCCCAACAATATTGCTCTGATGTATCAAAGTTTGAGCACAAAATAAAATAATATGCTGACATTGATACTCTCTTGCATTGTATCATGTCCTTATCCGTATAGGTAATTGTAGGTATTTAGTGTGCAGACAATATGCTCTTGTGACAATTGTACTGTTGATGCATAGGTAATTGCATGCATTTTGTGCTAAGCTCTCTAATAAAGAGACTTCCTAATAAAGAAATATAATAGTACGCTCATGCAATCCTAAGCGCTCTCTCTCTCTCGAAAGAGATTTTGTAGAAATTTGTAGGTAATTGGACCATAAATCTGACAATTTATCTTAAAGATGTGACTTGTTGCTTTCTCCAGCATCCTTCAAAGGTACAAATATTGTGCAAACAAGAAACATGTCAAAAGCCAAAGCATGCAAATGTGAGATGGATGAATGGTCACACTAGAGACAACTAAACAAGAATGCAAGCACAGAAGCTAAAAGCTGATTTGGCTGAGGATAGCATGCGGAAACTAGTTTGTGGTGATCTGAACATGTGTAACTTAAACCAACAGAGGTAGGAACTTTAATAAAATGGATTAAAGCTGTTACAATGAAATCATTTTTTCTAGATTAACTAATGAGATGTCCCTCCTTGAGATGGATATAGAATAAGGTTTAGGTAGCATCCCTAAAAACTTGTATAAGAAGTTATTTCTATTCATAGTTCCAGATACAAAATTGTCACCCATAGAATCAAAATTTACATATATTAAGGATAACCAAACTGCCTATTCAAACTACCCACCAGTACATTGTTTCGGTCCAAGTATTTTCTTTTAAAAGTATCTTATAATCTATGCTTCCTGTTTACTTTTAAGTCACATTTCATTAGTATTTTTCTCCGTTTCTGTAATAACTTCACAAAAGATAAGTATCAGAGAGTGAAATCCATTTAAATATAATTTTATAGTATTAAAATTTATTGCTATATCCTTTTTTTGTGCAATATCCAGGAATTTGGGATGAGGCTTTGTTGGGTTTCTTTTGTTGCATCTTTTTTGTGCAATGGTCACTTGGTGTGTTTATGTTCATCACCACACTTCCTTAATAGACCAGACCAACTCAACCCACTTGGTGACTATTAACCTAATAAGTGTAAAACAACCCTTAAAAATAAAACTAGAAGACAATACTGTATGCTAAGGTGATTAGAAATGACAATGAAAACATACCTATATGGGGTTTGAAGAGGGCATCCTAGTGAATGTAGTGAGCCACATATCTTACCCTATCACCTAAATAAGATAATATCAAGTCTTATTAAACAAGAACTCATAAAAGCAATAAAACAGAACATGAAGATATACATGATTAACCGTTGGTATAGAAAATTCAACATCAGAACAACATAAAATTTGTGGCTAGGAAGCACATGCACTCCAAAAATCCATATCATGTTTGTGGAATCGTGTCGTACATGTATCGGACAAGCCACACACTCAAAAATATACTACGACACACGAAATTATGTATTGGATCCGTATTGCCGTATCCAAAATATGGTGGTGTTATATTCATCCGTACAACATAGATTAGTGGTTTAACGGTTACACATGACATACCTTCTTTGAATGTGTAGGACTTTGACGATGCAGTTGATGCCTCCTGCTTTGGCAAGGATGGGCAACTGAATATAGACGCTCCCTAGATATCAGCCTCCACACTTGAAACTAGTCTTTTATGTTGTGAGCTATCAGGTAGAGCAGCTCGATGCTTAGAGTTAGAAAACTGCAATTGATCTTGAACATGTAATCCTTGATGCTCCCTAGAGTATTAATGATGATCTATTATCATATATATATATGTGTTCCAGACAGGCTCCCTGAGGATTATAAATTCAATGGAGTAGATATTTGGATAGATGAACATTCCTAACCTGACACCCATTTCCTTTGTGTAGTAGTCCAGAACAATATTGGATCTGTAGCTGCACGACTCTGTAACTAGTTAGCAACCAAATCATGGGATGTAGTATCTTACTTTTCCAGCCTTTAAGACATATCCTTGAAGCATTGAACAAAATATAGCTCTAGCATAACTTAAATATTCCTCTAACACGCATCTTGCTTCTTTCATAATTTTAGGTTGCAAGAGCTTGTGTTTCATAGTCGGAACATATATGTTTCAGAGAATCCAGAAATTCCCATGATGCCTTAGGCTGAAGCTGCCAAGTAAAAGGTGGAAGAGTAAGCTAAAGCACTGCATCGTACTATTCTTCTAGTTATATTTCAAAGACCAAGCATTTGGCTTACGAAAATAAAATAGCGTAGTGTTATATTTCCAAACCTTCTTTGCGGCCAGGCTCAGTCCAAGTTCCTCATGTGGTAGGTGCTGCAAGAGCTGAACAAACAGAGCAAGCGTTGTTTTAAACATATAATCTTCTCCATAACAAAGATAATTAAGGTTATGGGCATCCCAATATCTGAGTTCAGTATCAGTATCAGATTGTGTTTCTCCATATGGTGTATACAAATCCAAAACAAACTAGAGAAAATCAACACTACAATTTAGGGATAATAATAATAATACACAATATCAGTACTAAATATTAGAAGCGAATTAGCTACAAACATAAATACAAAGAAGAGAAAATCTTTGCTAGGAATTTTACCGAACATGTGGTGAACATATGCCAAGATCACGCATATACAATTTTGACAAATCACCTATTCACTATTACAATCAAACTCCAAAACCAAGAAGTAGCCAGGACAAACAATGCCAAGATTAGGTATACACAAATTTTGTAGTACCTTATGGCGTGTCCCATACGCGTCAGACACAGCGAACAAATCATCGACAAATTGAGAGCGTCAGACACAGCGAACAAATCCTCGACAAATTGAGAGCATAGTAGAGAGTAACGATGAGGGAGTAATCGAGGAGGTTGCGGCTCATGAGGACCTAGTCAATGGGGAAGAGGGATCCGAGGTCCTCCATCCGATCACCAATCTTGACTATGTTGTAGATGCCGGAGGACAGCACCACCAGGAAAATCCTGACGATGGTCTTGACCACGAGGGATGCCTGGCCGTGCTTGAGGTGATCGAGGCCCATGGGTGGCCAGCATCCGTAAAAGGGATTGATATATGGAATCATCAGAAATGATGAGGGAGAAGGGATATAGGATTTTTTTTTTTAGGTTTCACATTCACAGTAGTTTGGTTGATGTGGATTTAGGAAAAAAAAAATTTGGCTTAGACGCTTTTCTCACATATCACGTGAGATACACATGTGTGCATGTTATATTTGGAACGTATTTGGAACAGTACAAAAGCATATCTAAATAAACTATTTTAAAAAATTGATATTTGGAATGCTTTTCTAATCCGGAACGCTTTTATTCCGTTCCAGAACCTAGGTACATAAAATAAGCGTTCCGGATTAAAAAATATCTAGTGTTCCTAATTTGTCATTTTGGTGTAGTGATATATATATATATATATATATATATATATATATATATATATATATATATATATATATATATATATATATATATATAGTAAATATATAGGTAGTTGTGTGATTGATAGCTTGTTTAGATGTGGTAGTGTGGTAGTATGGTAGTGTGAGTGTGAGTGAAGAGGGATATTGAGATAAGTGTTAGATTGTGTGTGTGTGTGTGTGTGTGTGTGCGTTTGAGAGTGAGAAAGGTGAGAGGGATTTAGATATGTATCCATAAGTTAGTATCCTAAGTTAGATATTTAGGATAGTATCCTAGGCACTAATTTAATATCTTGTTTAGGATGTTAGTATCCTAGAGTTAGATAGGTGAGTTAATATCTTAGGATACTAGAAGTTAGTATCTTAGATAGGTTAGTTAGTGTCTTGGATAGGTTAGTTAGTATCCTATTTATCCTAGATAAGTTAGTATCCTAAGTTAGATATCTTAGGGTAGTTAGATTATGCTAGTATCTTGAGGGTAGTTAGATTATGCTAGTATCTTGAGGGTATCAAGATTATGTTAATATCTTAGGATACTAGAAGTTAGTACCCTAAGTTAGTATCTTGGCTAGAATTTGGTATCCTAGGATAGTTAGATATCCTAGTATCTTAAGAGTGTCCTAGATTAGTCTATGGTAATAGGATACCCTATAGGGGGGAGGGGGCAGGGGACAGGACCCTAACCCTATTTCGGACACGACTCTGTGACACAGGACACAGGACACACACACACACAATACATACATATATACCTATATATATAAATACACATATCTACATATATACATGTATATATATACTCACACACTTACATACACACACAAATACATATATAAATATATGTATACAATGTATATACACACAAATACACATATATATACAATCAAAAATCCATTTGAAATTCATATTAAGAATCTGAAATGTTGACAATATATACCCAAGGTTCACAATATCGGTATCGGAATCGGTATCGGACTATTCCTATGAGTATTGGTATCGGCGATATCGGTAGTATCGGCGGTATCGTATCGGAGTATCGGACTTTGGTATCGGAAACATGGTTGTCACATTAAGGGTCTTTGAGGAGGTAACATATTGTGAAAAGATATATCCTTATAGTTCTCTTACGTAATGTTAAAGAAAATCCGTAGGAGAACTATATATAAGGATATATTTTTTCGCAACATGTCATCTTGTCAAAGACCCTTTATGTACCAACCATGTTACCGCGGTATTGGTATTGGGATACCAATAGCGAAAAGGTAAAGGGTACCAATAGCGATAAGGTAAAGGGTACCAACTTAAGGTATTGGTATTGGGATACCAATAGCGATAAGGTAAAGGGCGCTTGGTAGGTAATGACTAGAAATATGATATTTGACTTAGATTTAACCTTGTTTGACCAAGGTTGACTATTTTGACTGAAAGTCAAAGTAGAGTCAACATCTGACCTAGATTGGACTAAGAGTTGACAAAGTCAACTGTAGGTCAACCCTTGACCTACTTTGACCTTATTTGACCTTGTTTGACTTAGCTTGACCTTGTTTGACTTAGTACAACCTAGTTTGACCTAGATTGCATATCATTGTTATTAGTAACTGTCCGCTACTAATGTGTGTCCCATAATAAGACATAATATACGAATTTGTGCCTATTGGATAACGTGTGTCCATCTTTGCAGAATTATTTCCAAATGGATATGAATTACTACTTGCACAATCGTTCATGGATGTACAATCGTCGTCCTGATGATATGTGTGGTGTGCGGGATGAATACATAGCGGGAGTAGAGCAGTTCCTGCAGTTTGCTAAGGCGTTCCCTCAGTACATGGACGGCACCAAAATTAAGTGTCCGTGTGTGAAATGTCATAACGTGAAATATTATCTAGAAGTGAAAGTGACATATGATTTGTACTCGAGGGGTTTCACGCCTAATTACTATCAGTGGACCGCACACTGAGAACTTGTGTCTTTAGCATCAGAGCCAGAGCCTTATGTTGAGCCGTATATGCATGCGGGACCTAATTTTGTTTCAGATAATCATGCATACGACGACGGGTGCGTGAACATGGTTTTCGACGCTGCGGGGCCTAGTTTCGTTCATGATGCACCTGAGGAGTCACCGAACGCCGATGCTGCACAGTTCATGGAGTTGCTGGATAATGCAAGGACTCCATTGTATCCTGGTTGTGAGGATCATTCACCGTTGGAGGTGGTTACAAGACTGTTGAGCATTAAGTCAGATTTTAACATGTCGCAAGAATGCTACAACCGAGTGTTGGAGTTGATTATAGAGATCTTACCGGCTGGTGCTAAGTTGCCTAAAGACTTCTACCGGTCTAAGAGGATGGTGAGATCGCTCTGGATGGGATACGAGAAAATCGATTCTTGTCACAATGGTGCATACTGTACTACAAAGACGACAAGGAAGCAGATGTGTGCAGATTTTGTGGCGCTGATCGCTATAAGACAACTAGTACAGGAAGGTCTACCGGTGTAAGAAGACCGACCGATTCAACGAACTACTTGCCTTTAATGCCGCGGTTGCAAAGATTATTTATGGTAAAAGAGACGACCGAAAATATGAGTTGGCACATGCGAGAACAGATTGAAGGAGTGTTGGATCACCCCTCCGATGGAGAAGCGTGGAAGCACTTTGATCGAGTGTATCTTGATTTTGCTTTAGATCCGCGTAATGTCAGGTTGGGGCTATCTTCTGACGATTTTATTCCTTTTGGTCTTTCGGGATCCCAGTATTCGTACTGGCCTGTGATTGTCACTCCGTATAACCTACCGTCTTGGATGTGCATGAAGACTCAGTACATGTTTCTAACCGTTATAATTCCTGGTCCGAACAATCCCAATAGGAACATTGATGTGTACTTACAGCCATTGATAGATGAGTTGAATCAGTTATGGAAAGTAGGTGTAACGTCCCAGTTCCAAAATACGTAGGACTAAGTACATAGACATGTCAGCTGTAGATATACGAAAATACTCCAATGTATGGAATCCTCGTATAAATACATAAGCTGTAAAATGTAGAGAACCAAGACATGC